>JAECUM010093169.1:0-106925 GCA_016617855.1 Megalonaias nervosa
GAAATTTGAGAAAATTTCTGTTAAAAAATTGCAGTTTTTCTTTAAAACTCTGCTGATGTTTGGTACCATGGCAGATCATATTATTCAATGTCTTCTTGAAATCATTGCTTATGAACCCTGATCTGCTGATGTATGGTACCATGGCAGATCAGGGTCTACAATGTCTACTTAAAATCACAGATCTCATGATTCCTGATCTGCTGATGCAATGTATAATGGCAAAGTTGTGCCTACAATGTTCATTTGCAATCAGTCAGAATAAGGCGTGATGTGTTGATGCATTACAGAGCATACTGGGTCTTTGTCAATAGTTTGGTACAAGTTATACATCATAACTAGCTACTATATACTTCAGTTTATAAAGCCCTACTAATCATTCTTTTCTGTACAGTCTGAATTGATTTAGATGCCGATTTCAATTTCTCAACAGCATCGTATGTAATATTAGCACAGAAGGACACATCAAAGTGCTTCAATTTCTTACAATAGGTTTGAATACGCTTAATGCTCTTGTCTGTCAGCTTATCACAGCCAAATATGTTCAAAATTTGTAACCTTGGTAACTTGGTTAATATAGCTTCCATAACTACATCTGTCAGTGGGACACAATGGGACAGATTTAGTTTTTCTAAACTGGGATTGTTTTTGGCAATCATTATCATTCCTTCATCGGTCATCCTACGTATCATTCCAAGTTGTATCACTCTAAGTTCTTGAAATTTAATTTTTGTGTCAGTCCAAGATCAGTTAACTTGCTACAGTTGGTAAGATCTAAATATTGAAGGCCTGATATGTTACTAAGCTTATTAACAATGTGACTTGACTGAAAGAGGTTTTGGATCTGTCCTGCAGTGAGTTTAGAGTCTTTGTCCAAGTCACTAGTTGGCTTTCTAAACATTTCAGTGCTTTTGTACTTCCTGGTACGTCTACAAATGCTATGATCATGTTTATGGTCATTGTCAGTTGACATATCATTCATCGACAAACCGAGAAGCCCCAGATCTGTAATTTCCTTCTCACCAGGCCAGTCTCAAAAAACGTAGATGCTTCAAGTAGCTGGAAATGGCATGGACACTGTGATCAAATATTAGGAAACATGATCTCAAGTCAAGATGCATCAGGTTTCCCACACACTGACACAACTGGATAACAAATTTGTCAGTGATATTTGTACAACAACTCAGATTGAGATGTGTCAAGGATGCAGACCCTTTTGGGTCATTACAAAGTCCTAAAGTCAATCTCTCTGTTGTGAGTTGGTAACATTCACAAAAATCCAGAACTTGTAGTTGAGGAAGCTGTGATAGCTGTTTAACACTGCCATCTGTTGTCAGACAATACCTGTTCAGCTTAAGGATCTGTAAATGGTGGGGCTCTGCTGCTATCATTTTCACAGCTCCATCTTCCAAATGTACACAACCACTAAAATCCAGGGATTGAAGACTTTTCTGATATTGGCATAGTTCCGCAGTTCCTCCAGTGTCTATGCCTTCACACCCAGCCAACACAAGATCCTTTATGCTGGCTATGGACTCAAGGTGAGAACTTGTCATGGAACTTCTGCTCAGATTCAAGGACACCAAATTTGAAGCCTGAATTTTAATAAAATCCAGAATGATATCAAAAGTCAGTAAAGAACCATTTGCACATCTTGTTCCACCCTTTGGGTAGTATGCTTTGCTAATGAATGTAATCTGTACCGAACCCAGTGACAATTTCTCAACATTCTCACAAATTGTCACGACTCTGTTAAATGTTGCATCAGATAAAAACCGAATTGAAGATAAATTTATTTCTTTCACCTTTTTCAGCACATGCCATAATATCTGAATTTCTGAATTTTTCTCCAGAAGTTTTCCAGACATGAAGAGTGAGTCATAGCAATTTAAGTCCAAACTCACAAGCATTTCACAATGCGACAATAACTCAACAAATGTACTCTCTGTAATATTACTACCTTTCAGTGAATTTCTCAACAAGTTCTTGGTCAAATATTCATAGGATTTGTGCATAACAGAACTGGCGTCAAGGGAAGTGTCAAAATGGTGAAGCACCAGGTGTGGCATCTTCTTTCAGCTTAACCCTGGGATTGCCTCTCCAGTTGAAGAGGTAGCATAGAAGTGGATGATGATATCCCGCTGTAGAATGGGGTCCAAAGATGCATCATACCAGGATCGGGACACAACAGCAGCCTCCTTCCTGTCTGATACTGACAGGAAACGCATAATGTGGGCTATTACCTAAACGAAGAAAAAGAAAGATTTTTCTTATAAAAAAAATATAAAAAAAACTTGGGAAAATATTTTTGACCTCTAAATTTATTGCTTATAATAATGATAATGGTGATGTGGTGGTAAATCTGAACTGGCTTCAGGTTATCTTTTTGTTTCTGCCATGAAGATTGAGACATAAATGAAAATAATATTCAATACACAAGTTGTCTACAAGAGCCTAGTTTCAACTTAAGACAGTCCTGAATGCCACCAGCCAGTTTTAATATCTTCTTATAAGGAAAGGTTAAATTACTGATGACATTTAATTACCAAGTAATCATGTCAAATTACACCTCGATGATAATATAGATTATATATTGCACTTCCAGCACATCATGCACTCGCAAATATTAGTCCTGGACTACCAGTGTTCTAAGGTTAAGTATCTTGTGGACCATCAATAGATTAGTCTTAAATCCTAAAATGTTAGTCCTGGGAAACCTATGTTCTAAGATTATCTTGTGGACTTTCTACAGCTTAGCCCTAGATTCTCAAATGTTAGTCCTGGACCACCCATGTTCTAAAGTTATCTTGTGGACTTTCTATAGCTTAGCCCTAGAGTTAAATGTTAGTCCTGGACCACCCATGTTCTAAAGTTATCTTGTGGACTTTCTATGGCTTAGCCCTAGACTTAAATGTTAGACCTAGACCACCCATGTTCTAAGGTTATCTTGTGGACTTTCTATAGCTTAGCCCTAGACTCACAAATGTTAGTCCTGGGCCACCCATGTTCTAAGGTTATCTTGTGGACCTTCCATTGCTTAGCCCTGAACCCTTAGTTTTCAGGACTGAATCCAGTTTAAGTACATTTTCAATCACATATACACACATTCACAGACATAAAATCCCTGCACTTTAAGCCTGTTCTTCTCATGTTTCTCATATGGCAAACAGTATGCATAGCCCCTCTCTCAAAACAGGTTTTGAGCAATGAAACAGTAACAATGTATAAGGCTTCATAAATAATAAGAAAGGTCATCTTTTATAATTCCCTTTTCAAAAATGTTTCAAGAAATTTCCAAGAAAAGGGCCAATGAAAAAAAACAACAGATTAAACCTTTGTTGTTGTTGTTGTGAGCTTAATGCCATTCTTCAGCGCATGATATGCTATACACGCAAGAATTTGGTAAAACACCGTTAAGAACCAACAACCCACAGGAAGCTACTGACAAGCTTTCTCACACACCTACACTGGCTGTGCTCGACAGAGGAGAGATGGCAGTGATCTGTAAAGGTGAGAGCTTTAGACCACTCTGCCACCAGCGGCCCTGTTAAACCTTTGCATTCATGCACACAAACCCATATCTGTGTCCAAAGTTTCAATACAAATTCTCATATAATCTTATTTTTCAAAGAAATGGACTTCAAGAATGAAAGTAAAAGTAAACTGCACATCTACAACAACCACAAAGTTTTGATAAAATCCTCCGTGCAATGTGGGAGAAGCAATGAGGAACTGATTTCCCCAAATTTGGATAGAAATGTCCCAACAAAGGACCAGAGGGAAAAAGTAAAACCTAATTGTCTTACACAAAGTTTCATCAAAATCCTCCAAGCTCTATGGAAGGAGAACGAATATGGCCAAACTGACTGACTGACAGATAGATGAAAATGAGGGAAAATGAAATACTCCCCATTCTTTGCTCAGGTACGGGAAAAATGCAATCACCGGTATTCAAGTGGTTTTATAGAAGAAGGAACAATAAGATTAAATCTCACCCCACCCCCATCTTTTAAAAATACAATCTTTCAAGAAATTTCCCACAAAATGGGTCAGAATAAATAGGTAAAACCTTGTTGTATCTCTACACCAAGCACATATCAAGCATACAAAGTTTTCATAAAATCCTCCAAACAGGGTAATATGAGGAGTGATTAATAAATAAATTACCAAAACCCACTTTTTTTGATAATTGTTTAAAATATTTACCAAAAAATGAGCCAGAGAAAGAGTAAATGTTTTGCATCTTTACAAATCACACAGCTTGTTTACAAGGATTCAATAAAATCCTCTAAAAAGTCGACAGGGTGAAGAGATAAGGAACTGAACAAACAATTAGGGATCCCAGGTGGCCAAGTGATCTCATGGGCTTAATTTCCTGTACCAATTTGATGTTTTATGGCATAGTAACAAATTTAAGTTGTCCCCGTAGCCAGACAGAGCTGATGTGATGACAGGATTCAAACGAACAATATTTCAGTCCAGCATGCTAAGCAATCAGTCACTGTGGCTGGACACTACACCATATGAATCGATGAACTGAAATCCCTCAATGCCAAGAATGGGCAAGAAAAAAGTAACACCTAAATGTGCACTAACACCACCACAACCTTTGCTACAAGATTTCAACAAAATCCTTCCACCAATGTATAAGGATAACTCCCCACTTTTTAAATACAAATTTGTACAGAAATTTCTCTAAAAATGGGTTAGAGGTAAAAAGTAAATTATTACTGCATGTCTACATGAACCACATACCATCATTACAAATTTTCAACAAAATCATCCAGCTGGGGTGGGGGAAGCTATGACAAGATGCATTCTCAAAATAATCCCCAATGAAATAATTTGTCAAGAACTTTCTCCAGAAACAAGCAAGAGGAAAATATACAAAACTTACTGCACATCTGTTCAAACAACAATTTGTATGTAGCCTTAAAAGTTTCATTAAAATTATCTAAATGGTGTGGGAGAAGGGATAACCAGCTTTATAACGGATGAACAGATGGACAGATTGCAGCAATGATAATATGCACATTTTTCACAAAAGCAACTGCAAACTGCAGAGATCTGCCCGCACATCTGGGTCTGTGCAGTTTATTATAAGTAATCAATAGAACATATACCGTATATACCCTGGTCTGCAGGCGCAGTATACTATGGCAGATCAGGATCTATATTGTTTGCAGTTTGACATGACTTATAAACGAGTATAAATGGTAGTAAGGGGTTATACCATAACTGGTAAGAATGGTTAATCAAGCCAAAAGAAATAATGCATTTTCATATGCAACAAGAGTTCTGCAAATAGCACAATAACCCCAACCAACAAAAACACAAGACTGGTGACCTGAATGTATTTCCTGCAGAATACACTGATTTCAGATATAGTTACAAGTCCAGGTGAATCTTCATCCATTTGTGATTTATTACTGTATCTCAAATTTCTGAATTCAGGTTGGTGGTGGGGAGGATGTTTGAGGTAATGGGAAAATATATTTATTTTGCCCAGATATAAAATACAATACCCAAGTCTCATTTTAGTGACAGCAAACTTCATCTCTAAACTGCTAATCCCTAAATCAATAGTGGTTCTCCTAGCAAAAATTAGATCAACTGCTTTGCTGAATTATGTTATCTTGAAGTTTAATTTGCAAAGGCTATTTTATGAAACAGTGACCTAAACATTACAGCTACTGTTATTGAAATAGCTCCTCTTTGAACAAAGTCTAACATCTGTACCATATTTCAATGAAATCTGTTCAAACAGAGTTGAAATGTTTACTATCATAAGCTATCATCTGGAAATAAAAATGTATATGCAAAATATATTTTGTAAGAGTGACCTGGATCTTGATGTTACTAGCTATTAAACCCATTGTTTTTTTCTTGAGTTAGTGTTACATATATTCAATTTGTATTGTGTACTGGCTTTTCTCCATGATTATGCATATCTATACTGATTGACCTTGGTCAGTAATTGAGTTTAGGGCCTACCAACAGGCCCGACAAGGGGGGGGGGGGAACTGGGGATAAATCTTCTAAATTGTATAAAAGATAAAGTTTGCTTGAACAAGAACTAGGAGAGGCCAGAGCGTTTCTTGCCCCAGGACAAGTGATCGCTACCCATGCCCTGCCTACCAAACAAACTATTGTAATTTTGTAACATGTTACATAGCTAACATTTCTCTATGAATTTAGACTATATATTAAGATCATTTTTAATAGAGGTAAGCAAGCAGATTTCAAATCTGAGTTTAGCAGGGGTCACGCTACCAGGAGTCTGTTTAAAAAATTATGCAACCGAGTTAATTACTGTACATATTCATACAAATTTCCAGTCTGAAAATTCAATGATGATAACCGCAGAATATGAATTAAAATATGACAAGTCATGCTGAAGATATTTTCATGCATATTTAACTATCAAATGTATGTGATCCTCAAAGTATATAAATATTATTCACATGCCATTAGATTCTAAACATTCTGATCTTTAATTTGATATATAAAACGTTTATCACAAATTAGACTAAGTGTATAAATAGACCTAGCTTCAAAGGAAAGAGACTTCTCAGTAAGATAGTGCATCTAAAAGTTAATTTTATATTCATAATATTTTTCATTCAGATAACAATGCTTAAAGAAAACTTTTCCAGACACTGACCCAGAGCTGGTGACTTAAAAACAATCACAGGTCCTGACTCAAATTCCACAAGCACTGACTCTGATTTCCATACCCTGACTCAAATTCCACAAGCACTGACTCTGATTTCCATATGACCAAAACTGACCTATTTTTTACTATTATCTGTCACAAAATGTTGCAACTGCTGTACTTCACATATGTCAGCCCTTGTCCAATAGCTCTGTCAATGGCCTCTTCACTTACTGGATCAACAGTGTTGATGTTAATTATCATCTGAAGTGTGTCTTGCTTTATAGTTTCTTTCTGCACTTTTTATATTGTTCATATGTACATCTTAATATGTTTAACCAGTACTAAATTACACTAGAATAAGCATGGGCAAGGGGCAGCTCAATTAGTATGAATCAAACATTAACTTGAAACATCTTGAACACAATAGAAATTAAACAATACAATTTTTTTTTTAATAAATCAAAATACTTACTCAAGTGTTACTCATTATATAATTGGGGTGGGGGGGATGTCTTTCCTTTTTATCTCACCTCTGCCAAAGGACATCCGATATTTAAATCAAAGACTCAAAAGCCCTCACGGATCCCCAGCTGGTATCCTTATTATGTATAATACCTCAAAAAAACATCCAGTATTTTTGCCTAAACTCTAAAGATTATAACAAGTTAATCAAATGACAGCTTGTTGTGTGTACATGTTAGCCTTAATCCCCTTACTCAGTCAAGCATCATTGCACTAGTTGCAACTACTGCTGAACAGTACCAGTAGAATAGTTCTTGCTTGTTACTGTACTGCACTGATAGAAAGCATACAACTACCATTTCTTGTTTCTCTTCCATTTAAAAAAAAAAAATGATTAATATTCAAAAATGATAGATTTCATCACTAAAATGTTACAAAAAAAAAAACAGCATTTTGTCCTATTGCTGGTAGAATTACATGCACGTCAAAGCCAACTGAGAACTCATATGTGTGTGTGTGTGTGTGTGTGTGTGTGTGTGTGTGTGTGTGTGTGTAAAAGAATGACCTAAACATGATTTATGCCAAATTTCTTTATGGTCATAATCCTTCTTTACACTTGCAAATGTCAACAAACATAAACCCAGATTATTAATGAAACAATATTAATGGGAGCTCAAAACCTGAGTTACATGATACGAAAATGAGATCGGACACAGTATACAGTATGTCCCAGATCATGGCTGCAGACAAATGCAACTTATTTTAGCTTTAAGGTTTGCCGCAAGTTAATAATGACTCAACAGACATGATGTCTTATTTTACCATCAGTTTTATTCATTAAATTATGTCCACCATCTGAATGAAATTTTTTATACAAATTCATTTTTTTCAATTGCATTATCTCAGAGTCATTACAGCTGGAGAGATCGCGCCAAATAATAGAACAAACCGCTCAGATTTCAGTCTTCACTTTTATAATTGCTGGTTGCATCTACATTGAAAAACACTTTGTGGTTTCATTGCAAAATTTGGTACTTCATTATTTCATCTCCCATAACTAACATAAGCAGACCGACGATGAATCATGAAAACTGGGCACAATAGAGTACGCTATAATTGTATCATAATATCACAGGTGCTCGACGCAAGGTTGATGTTGAGAAAAAAACAATGATCTGAAGGAAAAAAATCGTACAGAGTGACAAAAATACCTCAGATTACCCCCATGACCCGTACTGACATAGGATCCTGTCTGTCATACTATATAAGAGAGAAGGTCAGTAACTTCCAAATACTTCGTTCCACCCATGACCCTCGATTTCCTTCTGCTATTTTCGTCTTTAAAGGCACACGACCATACTCGATGGCTTGTTTTACTCCTGAGATATTTTTCAAATTCATCAAGCCATCATTGCCTTTTCTGCGTTGTACCAAACTGAAGTTATGGGCTCCGAAACGTGCAAATTTCGCGAATTTTGCCTGCCGGGACAACGTTGCGCTCAGGTGACAACCGGTAAAAAGAGTTGCATATACCATTTTTACGATTCTACTATACATCTCTTCTTTAATTACAGAACAGTGGTAGATGCAAAAGTAAGTTTTTACTTACCAATAACTCGATTCAACTTTAGGAATCTTGTTCCATGGATGAATTAGACATTGTCTTCTTCATTACACATACATCGCATACAAGCGACTCTCATTTTCAAAACATGTACCCTATGCGGCACACACGTCAACGGAGCAATATGATAAATCAGAGAAATAAATATTTTCAGTCATTATCTAACGTAAATCACTAAAATAATAATGATTGCACTACATCAAATTAAAATTCCAGAAATACGTTAGATAATGACTGAAAATATTTATTTCTCTGATGCATGTTTTTTAAGTATAACCTTTTGAGCCAATCACATTTCGCCGTTTACGTGTGTGCCGCATAATGTACATGTTTTGAAAATGAGAGTCGCTTCTATGCGATGTATGTTTAGTGAAGAAGATAGTGTCTAATTCTTGAGCTATATATAACATAACACTGGAACTAACCTGGACAAGACGAGGGAGCATCTCAAAAGGGATGGTCATTCAATGTTCCTCTAAAAAATCACAGGGCGAAGTCGTTTTCGCTTTTCTAACAGAAGAAGGCGAAGTGTACACTTTTTAGGCGACTTAGTCGCCCACTTCGCCTGGTAGCGTGACCCCTGCCGTACTTGTCAAAAACGCTAACAACACAAGCGACAAAGTCACTTAATAGTGTGAAAACTAGACTTAATTGGTTTGGTAAACTGACTACAAAAACTCTATTCCAAATATTTGATACTAAAACAGCACCAATGTGTATTTATGGGTCGAAAATCTTGGGCTTGTACAAAGGAGTTGACACTGAAGTTGTACATACGTCATTTTGCAAATGTATTATGGTATTAGAAAAACACACACCACATGCTTTTACTATAATGAACTGGGTAGAATGCCAATGCAAGTAGTAAGATTTATAAGAATTCTTAAGTACTGGTTCAAATTATTAGAGATGACTGATGATAGATCCCCAAAAGAAAGGCTATAACCTACAATTGGCATGGGGCGAACACTGTGACTATTGGGTGAATAAAGCTAGAAATCAAACTGTTTCGTAAGGAATGGAATAAGTTTGTGTTAATCAAAGGCTGAGTGGTGAGAAGTCTTTTATTTCTTTTTAAACTCTTTTTCATTATATTTAAACAACGTTGCAAAGATATTTTTTCAACAAGAAGTAAATGGAGATTTAAATTCAATGGACAGATTACGATTTCATAATATGATCAGAAACGATCTGAGTTGTCAATAGTATACAGATTATGTGAACTCTTAGTACAGTGTTAGCCTGCTATGCATGTTTAGAAATGGAAGCTTTCCCATAATGGTAAATATTGGTAGGTAAAAAAAATATTCCATGTTGAAAGATTGTGCCCTTCGATATAAAAGATGAGTTTCACTTTGCTGTCAAATGTCCCATGTATGAAAATTTGAGAAAGGCCTATGTACATTCATATATTCATTGTAATGTAGATAACATAAAGTTTTATAACTTTATCCAGAGAATCAGTAATAACATTAATGTCCTACATAAGTTAATTATCTAGCAAAACCTTTAAAAGTAAGAGAATCTGTGTGTTAATCCTAGAATCGTTATGTTTTGTGGTTGTACCATATTTTTAATGCATGCGTGTAATTTAGGCCGATGGCCTATGCTACAGATAAAGTTATTATTGTTGTTATTATTGTTATTGTTATTGCATTTTTAATGGTTTATATGTTAAGGACCATAAGTACTAACAACTGAATTTTTTTTAACATCTGTTGAATTATTTAGAGAAAATAGGCTAAACAAAAAGGTGGACAAGTACTTCAACAATATATTTTTTTTAAAAAAAACTGACCAGGTATATGTGTGAGATAGTTGTAGACACCAGGTCACGTCACTTTAGGCCATTTTATTAAATTATTTATCCAAAAATATCAGATGGAAATTTCTAAGGACATTCTTTAATTTCCACGACATTAAGTTTCTGTAAATAGCGTGCATAAGAGTCTCTTTTGTAACCGTAAGACAGTGCAAGAATGACTAACTGATCTTCTGATCGCTGTAGTTATATTTGTAATGAAAATTATACAATATACCAACTAAAATACTCAGTCTTCAAACTGTCTTGACACTAACTGGCTTATATTGTCGTGTACACATGTGCACAACACGTACACACCACCGAGGTCCTGCACTTTCTGAACTTAAAATAATAATTAGATAGACACACATTTGTGGTTTTATATCCTGTTTTTAGAGAAGACTTTGCAGTAGTTCATAACTGAAAATGAAATAATAACAAAATAAAGGTAAAATAAAACGGTTTATAATATTGAACATATATAACTCTACAGTACTAAGAGATTGTTTTCACCTCGCAATATGGCGGAAAGTAGGTCGCTAAGCGAGTGATGTCATCCCGACCAAACCTCTCAGGTCTAGTCTGCTTTCCTGATCATCTCTCTACTCTACCACTCTTCGTTATGAATGACATAGAGCGGTCCCACTAAAGACCCCTAGACATCCCAAGACTGTCCCAAAACACTCTTCCCTATCCAGAGTGCATGTATATAATTTTTAAAAAAGTGATCAGTAAAATTCTGCAATGTATAATTATCGAGTAACATAAGTAGGTTTTTTTTTCTTGTCGGTAAGAGGTTATATGGGGCACATAGGGGACAATGGGGCGTCCATGTTAAAAGTCAAAAGACACTTGGAGGATAATGTGAATTTAGCATGGTAGGGCACTTGGGGGGCAATGGGGAATTTAACATGGGTGACATTATTGGTTTATAGGGACAAAAGGGTTTATAGAGACAAACAAAACATACACAAACAAACTAACAAATACTTATACAAGACAAACGACAAAGAGAGGCCCCAAGTCGAGTGGCCGAGTGGTCTAAAGCGCTCACCGTTACGGATAACTCTCATCTCACCTCTGTCTGCGTGGGTTCTAGTCTCGATTCGGCTAATGTGGGTATTTGAGAAAGCGTGACAGTAGCTTCTCATGGGTCGGTGGTTCTTTCCGGGGTTTCCCGGGTTCTTCCTCCACCATTTATACTGGCCGCCTATCCTGTGCTGAACATGGTGTTAAACCCTACAACAACAAGACAAAGACAACACATTCTTTTGGCACAGAAGTGACCCTTAAAAGGACAATTGGTTTCTTCTTTTATACTTCTCCCTGATCTACACGTCTTCCACCAGTTCTTAACATTGCATACCAACGTCACTTACTTCTTCTTTTCTTCGTTCTCAGGCATCCAGTCTCGATGGCCCATAGCTCTGAACGTTTCCTGCACCTTGATCGAGTTGATATTCAACCTGTCAAAGTTTTCCTTTGCCTTCTTATTTTCCTTTTCTTTTCTTTCCTTTGCCCAGTTAGCGTAATCTTCACTACTTCTTCCTCCAGGACTTTCTTCACAAGGCTCTCAGCTCTGATTAAAGGATATGTTCCCCATCTCAGACTGCTATGGGTTGGGTAATACCAATCGACGCTGGCCTCTCTCTTCTTTTAAAAATACATTGCCCCTACCATCCAAACCACCGCCTCCATCAATTTTCCCACTATACAATGTTGAAAGATGAAGAATCCTTTTATCTTCATCTCTTCCTCATCCACCACTTCGTTAACAAGACCTCTAGCTCATTTTAGGGCTGACACTTACTCTGTCACATGTACTAAACTTTAATGATAACTCCAAAATACAATAATGAAGTTTCAGAAATAATGCTTCGAAAATTATGTTGATACCGTAAAAGCAGGGCTGTAGTTTGCTTTGATGTAAGCGACCTTACACCGTACCTGTCAACGGTCACACCAGGAGGAAAAAAAAAATCCCGATTTTTGGGTCGTTCCACGCCTACCTCCCGATTTCATAATATCTCCCGATTTCTGCAGAGAATTCCCTATTATTACATTATGTCTTCGACTTTCATTTCTCCGAAACAGAAAAGTCCTACATAAATAAATATATCGTATGCAATCCATGTAAGCCATGTTCTGTTGTATCACCTGTGAATATTGTTGTGACGAAATAATTGCTTTACTAGAAAGAAATCGCTTCTTCACTAAAAAGATTGTTAAGTTTAAACATTATTCACTTAAATTTATTATTTTTTGTTACGTCTACAACAATACAAAAATCAGAAAATAAACCAGAACAAAAAAAAAAATAATAATAATAATAATAATAATAATAATAATAATAATAATAATAAACCACAACAATAAAACTGTCGACAATTAATTTCAATCCCAAGAATGATCACTATGAATGTTTGTAACTCCATATGCTATAGTGCCATTCACACCAAAAAAACTTACACGAGTGAACACCTGGCATTTTTATACCGTATATACGAACGTTGATTAAGATGGTTAAATGAAAAGAAGGAACGAAAATACATGCTATGCAGCATATGTGTCCTCAAAAATCTAATTCAGAATACGTATGTTTTATAGTAAACAATACTAAATGCCTTGACAATAGGGAAACAAGGTCGGATATACAACAAGTGGAAAATAATTGAGACATGTACGGTACCGTGAGGCTACCTATTTATGCACCTTAAAGTGCCATAACAGTGTATCTACATTTATTCAGTTAATTTGTTAGTGAATGAAAATATATATTCAAAATACGAATGTAAAAAATCCGATTGAAAAAGTTTCAGTAATAACTGCATGGGAGCCTATAGAATATCGCGTTCGAACCTGTCTACGATAATAACCGAATGCAACCGCCGACCACTTCCGGTATTTAGCAAAAACAAAGCGTGACGTCACATTTTGAACACCTATTTGTAAACAAAGGCCGAGTTGGTATCGTCATATTATGGAAAAGTCTTCAGAAACTCAACAGGAAAGCTACGATTCTCAAGGAAGTGAATTGTCACTGTCCTGCGGGTCTTCGCCATTCAAAGATGGGGAGGTAAAAAGCTTGGAAGATTCTAATAATGGTGTAGAAGCGGCTGCCAGCACCCAAATTAATCCGTACCAGTTTGAACCCTACTGTATATTTCCAATACCGACGAATCCGAAATTGCAGATGAAGATGACGAAGAAGAAAGACAAGATAGATTCAAGGACAATTCATGGTAATTGTTTTCTGAATATGTCTACGGCCTTAAGTTACGATAGATATATTGTAACGAGGAAACCCCATGGACTTCAATTTTCGTTTCGTTATTTAATATTTCGTTTCGTTAAAGTTTCTGTTGTTATTTTTAAATGTTTGGCGGGATTTGTAGTGCCATCTAACGTCTTAGTTTTGGGTCACGTGATTCCGCCTGCGTATATATACGGGCCAACTGTGGCTACTTGGGTGGTGTGTTAGGAAGCGGTATAGACTGAAGACGTCCCCTGCAGTTTAGCAGTATAACCACCCCGCCAAAGCAAGCACACTTGGTCGTATTTCGTTGGACAGGAGAGAGCCAGGCCAGGGAATCGGAAAAGAATAGAAACAACGTCTTTCGTCGACCAAAAGCCCGACGCTACAAGGCTCGTCCAAGAAACTCAGAGGTCTTGTGGTAATACACACTTTTGACTGAAAATAGCTTTTCTTTCATCATATCGCACTGTCGTCTCTCTCTGTCGATCTCAATCGGATAACCACGCAACTCTGCGACCCAGTCGGCGACTCAGCGACAGCCCTGAGACTAAGTAGACGACCAGAGGAAGACCAGCCGGCGACCAAGACTGCGACAAGTCGGCGACTGTGACCGAGATTGCGACAAGTCTGCGACCCAGTCGGCGACCAAGACTGGGACACAGTCAGCGACTGCGACCAAGTCTGTTACCAAGACTGCGACAAGTTTGCGACCAATCGGCGACACTGCGACAAGTCTGCGACCAGTCGGCGACCCTGTGACAAGTCGGCGACTCGGCGACAGTCCTGCGACTAGGTCGGCGATCCAGTCGGTGACTCTGCGACCAAGTCGGCGACCAGAGGAAGACCAGTCGGCGACCCTCAATAAGCCAGGAATAAGATGGTATCCCGCTAAGGTAGAAATCTGTCACACTCTAGAGTGCCAGTCCTTAGACAGATTCAGCGGGGTATCACTCCAAATACAAGACTTATCCTAAAGAACCCGAAATAGCGAGACTCCGGCAGTGTAGCCGAGTGAGTAGTCTGCTACAAATTGGTGGGCAGCGGCAGGATAGGTCAAGGAGTAGAAGACAAAATTAAGATGGCTTACGGAGGGTCACAAGTAGGCGACTGGATGCTTACCCCGAAACTTAGATAAGGACAGCAATTCCTTTCGAAGATGAGTTTCGGCACTTGACGAATGAATGCGACGATTTGGAGAAAAGACTAACTGCAAGGAAGGGGACTATGGCTATGAGTGCGGAGACGACCAGGAAGGCAGGAGAGGGGTCGAGAGAAAGAATCGCATCCAGACGACAGATTCACTTTCGTGGACAGGCGATGTCGACGCCCTCGGAGTCGCCAAAGCTCAAGAAGATAGCCGATACCACAGCGACAAGGGATGCTGTGAAGGCATCTCTCAAAGACAGATCGAGCTCTGAGAGCAAGGGAACGGTTACAGAAGGAAGCGATGAGGCGAATGAGCTTCCACGGAGAACCTTGAAGAGGCCGGTCGTTACTCCGATGTCGTACGACGGGACGACACCCTTGATGGATTTTATCACTCACTTCGAGATGTGCTCAACCCTAAATTCTTGGACAGAGGAAGAAAAGAAACTATATTTAGGTGTCGCACTGAAAGGTCAAGCAAAGCAATTGTTGGCAGTGCCTGAGAAGAAGTCGTACTCTGAATTAGTTGATGCTCTGAAACAGAGATTGGCACCCCCAAACCAGATCGAGTTATACAGAGTTCAGCTAAGGAGTAGGATTCGCAAGAATGGAGAATCTTTACCAGAGCTTACGCAGGCTATACAGCGGCTTGCGACTTCAGCTTACCCTGAGGCGAGTTTTCGTTTGGTCGATACACTCGCTAAAGAACAATTTGTTGATGCCCTGGACGATTCGGACATGCGATTCAAGGTACAACAGATGAGACCCGCTACGATTAACGATGCGGTACAGATAGCTTTCGAGTTAGAGGCGCTCGCTAGAGCTGAGCTACAACGACAGGGAGGGAAAGGGCATGTTCGTGGCGTGTCGACGCAGGAAGAGGAACAAGGATCAGCGATCAGAGAACTGATATTACAGTAGAATGCTTCGAGTAATCTCATATTTACCACTGCTAATGACTGGCTCTGGTATAGTTTCGAGTGGCGCATCATTACACCCGTTTTTATTAATAATATCTGGTGTTGGTGTTTCTCTTTCAACAGCGTGTAAGAAAATTGAGCCTCGACTTGAGACCCCCAAAAATGCTTGTAAAACAGCAAGCATCACCTACAAAAAATTACTTGATCAGATACAATCTTATTTGCGAGGCGTAAAATATGATATGGACGATTTAATACGCGAGTTTCGTATTATTAACAGATATTTTGCCAATGAGAGTCAGCAGGTATGAAAAAGTTTATCATAAAATATGGTTATGTTAGTAGTAATAGTAAATGAGCTGTTTCTATCTAAGAGACCCCCTTATCTCGACAAAACATATTTTATCAGAAATATGCTAGAAAGCCTTATCATGTAAAAGTCATTATTTTGAGCATATAAAATGTCAACATAGAAGCGTTTTGGAGGAGGAAGGGGGTCTCTGAGATAGAAACCTCATTTACTATTATTACTCTCTACTTCCATTTTACAGATAAAATATACAGAATTAAACATGAACACACACACACACACACACACACACACACACACACACACATATATATATATATATATATATATATATATATATATATATATATATATATATATATATATATATAGCAGCAGAGAGGGTGAACCCTACAAAAGTTGTAGAGACCTTATTTTATAAAAATAAAGGTTCCTACGAAGATAGGAAAAATTTGCCTGAAGGGGGTATGCTCAAAAAGCCGAGATACAAGGTCAATAACGTCAAATTGAAACCTCTAACCAACCAAATAATTTGGACCATTTTTTAAAAGCGGGTTTTTTTATTTTTTGTGCAGAGAGGGTGAACCCTACAACTTTGTAGAGACCTTATTTATAAAAACTAAGGGTTCCTACGAAGCTGAAAAATACCGTCAATAACGTTTAAACCAAAAAATTTTACAATTGGGCAAGATTATTTTTGACTTTTTTTAAATTTTTATGCGACTCGTTTACTCGCCGGGTCACCCAATTGTTGTCGTCCACGCCCCTTGCTGCTATGAATTAAACAGCCAGTATAGATATTATTAATAAATGAGTAACCACATTCAGCTAGATTAGCTCGAGAGCGACTAGAGGCAATTAGAAAATATCTACCCGTCCGTGATTTAGTTAAATAACAGTTACAATCTCGTCAGGAATCTCAGGTTGAATTTGAAGAGGATACAAAACAATTATTTAAACCTATCACTGAGACTACTAAAGGCATTCTACCTGTGTTAGAGAAAACCGCTGAAGCAACTGGAAAAATAGCAGAAAGAACAAAACAGACAAAAAGAATTTTACGTGGACTTCCAGCCGAAATAGCTGCTGCGATGCCAGTCCCGGAAATACCTGAGGATGAAGATCAACCTGGAGGTGCTGAAGCACTAGCCCCCGAACAAAAGAGTCATGCAATAATTAATGCTAAACTGTTAAACAAATTTCATGAAGATACTATTAAAGTAATTAAAAACGACATTAAAACCATACAACAATTGATTGATTTTGCTGTGGATAGTTTTAGTCGAAGAGATAAATTAATGAAACCTGAATACGCTAAAAATATTAAAAACCGTGAACAATGGCAAGATTCATTATATCGCATACGTATGGATGTTAAACAAGCTAGAGCTGATGATCCATTATATCGGGAATATGTTGAGGGAATTAATGATTTAATTCAATTAAGAAAGGAGGAGAAAAAACAAGGAAAAAAACAAAAGAAACAAAAACCTCCAAAACAACAACAAAAAGCACCAAAACCATTTGAGCAATCACTTCGTGATTATCCAGTATCACCAAAACCAAAAACATCACCGAAACCAAAAACACCATCAAAACCAAGTAAAACAACACCACCGAAACCAAGTGAAGAGGAAGAAGAAGAATATTTTCCGTCAGAAGACACCTCTCCTGGTAACGTAAGTGGAAGTGGATTTACTACTCATGGAAGTGGTCTTATTACTTGTCCCAATAATATCCTTGCTGATGTTGATCGACTAGAAATCCTCATTGGAGGAAAACGAGCTGGTAATAATTCCCCAGAAATCATTAATGAAGCAGCTGATATTTGTAAACGATTATTTACAGGTGGAATTATGGATATTAATGTATATCGGTCCCTCATTAATGAAATCGCCGATGACTACCATAGTGACTAAATCACTGGATTGAGTATGTAATTAAATACAGCTACTATAATAAAATGATCGTATATAGTACTCAACGTGGACCAACCATGGTCAGGGCGGTAAATTCTCGATTACCAGTATACAAAACAATCTACGGAGATGGACTAGGTGATGTTGTTCAGGGTCTATTTAGAAGGATAGCCCCGAAAGTAATACCGATTGCAAAGCAACTATCAATGAAAGCTATTGATGTTGTTCGTGAAAAAGGTATTGGTGCTGTTGGCAATATTGCTAGTAAAGCATTCTCAGCAATCAAAGATAGACTAACACGATTAATACGCAGACCTGCGGACCGACCTCAACCTGTAAAATTACCTAGCACTGAAGTAATGCCTGCAAATATTAGTAAAATAATAAACCAAGCTGCTAATAAAAAACTAGCAGAGTTGGCTGATGTACCATTATCAGAAAAAGAAAAAAATATAACCGCTAGTCTGATAGCAGGAAGTGGTCTTCGTTTTAGACGATAATAAATCGTTAATCCTGCAGCACCAGTAGCATATGGAGCCGATTTTAGGATTGGTTTTGTTAATAATGGCATCATGGCATTATTTGAAAGCGCTACGTACATGATTGACGGAAAAAATATTGAATCAATCCAGAAAGAAGTTGATGTTGCTACAACAATACTTGGTCTTGCGAGATACAGCGACGATTATTCAAGATCTGCTGGTCCATCAATGATGTTTGCAAAGGATACAACCAATTTTCCTGATCACAGAAACGTAACCATTGGTAATGTAAGAGCTGCAGGAGGACTTGTTGATGGTCCTGCAGTATTATCAATGAATGAAAATTTCAACTTAACACGTCCAGCAATGTTACAAGGAAATAGAAGAGCGTTTTCATGTTCAATTCCACTTTCACATATATTTGGATTCTGTAGAAACGTCAGAAAAGTTATTTTTGGAGCCAAGCATACGGTTGTACTAGTACGAAATGCCACGGACGATGATGCATTATGGAGACCCGTTGGTGATCCTGGTAAAGTAGTATTAACCAAGCTTTCATTATGGATGCCGGTGATGACTCCAACAATATCTGAAGAAGATTGGTTAATATCTTTTATGAGTCAAGGTGGTAAATCAATGTTGTCATGGTTGACAACGACCACAGATACTATCCAGGGTAATATTAATGGTTTATTTACATGGCAAATAGCTTCTCAGCAGGGTGTTTCTGCACCACGGCATATATTTATTGTGTTTCAAAGTAATACACGATTAAATAATCAAGAACGTAGTGCAATGATATTTGACAAACTTGGTGTTTCTGAAGTTTCATTAAGAATAAATGGACATCAAGAACCATCTGAAGATATATTGCTAAATTTTGAAAATAATCATGCAGCACATGTATATCATCGTCTTATGTCATTTATGGGGCGTGATCAAAATATTGATACTGGTTTACAAATATCACAGTTAGATTTTACAACCTTATATCCGATTTATTACTTTTCGCTGGAACATTTAGATTTATACAGACAATCTGTTGTTGATATATATTTTCGAGCTCGCGTTAATAGAAACATTGTAGATGTCCTTAATTACACATTAATCGCTGTTATACTCAGCGATAAGACGATGTTACTTGAAGGTGTTGGTGGACGAATGAGAGTCGTTGATGCTCCAGTAGAAAATATGTAACACATAATTAGATCACCTGATTTAAAATCAGGATAATAATTATAATGTCATACAATCACGTTAGCGTTACCCTGACACCTGTTCAGATTAAAAGACTACAATCAGCATCAAAAAATAACTGTGGAATAAAAATATCGCTAAAGCGAGAACAGATGAGCGGTTCAAATAAATTATCGTTGACCGAGCGTCAGTTCAGAAACTTCAATGAAGCCAAAAAATCAAATAAAGGTATAAACTTAATCTTTCTGCGGGCGCCATCAAAGATATTGCTAAGACGGGTGGTATATTTCCACTTCTCGCAGCTATACCAGCTTTAATAGCAGCTGCAGCCCCAGCTGTTGCAAAAGCAGCTGCATTAGGCGCTGTTGGAACTGCTGCTGGAATGGCATTAAAGAAAGCAACAGGAAAGGGAATCAAAAAAAAGGGAAAAGGTCTCAGATTGCCAGGGACTCCACATTCGTGGTACGGAAAAGGCCTAAGACTTCCCGGGACAGTTTACTGATATCACCTATGTCGAATTTTGATTTACTCAATGCTGCTAAAAAACTAAAAATAAAAAAACTTTAGAGGTGTTTTCATGCGCGATCAATTACCTAAAATCGCTAGCGATTTAGAAACTGGTATTATCAATCTCGATAAAAACTCTGGACCAGGTACCCATTGGGTTGGATATGCAATTGATCCACGTGGAACTATTTATTTCGATTCATATGGATTAGCGCCACCAAAAGAATTTCTTCATTATGTCAGCAATAATACTGCTCCAATCTGGTATTCAACGTTACCAACACAAACATTAACTGATCCACCAATATGTGGTCGTGAAGTACTTAATGTACTTGATGCTATATCAAAATCAACAAAACCACCTCATAAAGTCGTGCATGAATATACCACATTGTCACATTTAAACAGACATTGATAAATATAATGGTAGATATTTACGGAAGATCTACTCGTGGTAAAGCTCAACAGAGTGTCGATTTATCTAAATATGCAACTCTTGATCAACTCAGAAATGAGATTGACGATTTATTAAATATTACAAGTGTGGATCAAAATGAAGTCGTTGTTTTTCAGGATAAACAAGGACGATTAAAGACAAGCAATATACAACTGCCAGATGTACTCGTACGAATTCCTACCGCAGTTGTTGATAATATCTTTACTTTTACTGATCAAGGTAAAATACAAGATTCTGGTAAGTCAGTTAACGATTATATCAAGAAAACTGGCGATGTATTTACTGGTGATATTATTATGTCAGGAAAAAAAATTACATACCTTGGAAACCCAGCCGCAGATACAGATGCAGCAACAAAAAAATACGTCGACGATCAAGAATCTAAGTATGTGTTAGTCAACTGTGGTATAATGCGTGCATTTCTCAACATGAATAATAATGGTATTAATAACCTTAGAACACCAGAATCTGATTTTGACGCTGCAACGAAGAAATACGTAGACGATAGCAACATTCCTACGACAACTTCGCTAAAAACAATCAATAAAGAAATGACCACACTCAATGTTACTTTTACTAGACACGTGGAAACGTTTTTAAATTTCCGTAGAAACATAAACAAAACCATTAAAGAATTTTTTGGGGAACAACCAACCGTTGACATAAAACTCGCCGACGTTAACATGAAACTCAATGATATTGTTAGTGGAATACCTAATATTGTTCAAAAAACTAATCTGATTAAAATTCCACACGGACAAATTAAAAATATCGTGTACACAGTAGCATCAGGATCAACAACATGGACACCGCAAAATAACACTCTCGAACATACCGCAAAAGTAACTGGGTTATACAGGTTATCTATGTACGGTTCGGAAATTACTGCGGCAACTTCATTATCAACGAATGTATATCATAATCCTTTATTGGTGATGCTAACCAAGAACATCAAAGAAACGTTTACGTTAACATCAACGGAAATACCTCCGAGACGTTACTGGTGGTGCCTAGAATTCGTAGCTGAAACTTAATTAAATGACGTTGTTAGTATAATGAATCAAGTGACTGAGTCACTTATCGACGTTCAACGTCACAGATACGCTCAAGTATGTGAATGCCTGACCAAACTAAAAAATATCATTGACAATTATACAGTAAAAGTAAAAAAATATCGCAGACGTATGGTTGTCATTGACATAGATGTTTACTCAGTTTCTGCTATTGTTGCTGGATCCGGATTATTCTTATCAACGATAACAATGACAGCTCCAGCAGTTATAACAATTATTGTTTCAACTTCAACGACTATCGCAGGTATTCTCAGTATTATCGCTAAAAAGATATCTACGTGCACAAATGATAAATTACGTGAATATATAATAAAATTACACACAGCAACAGCAGCCTATTCTAAACTAACTTCATGTGTTTCATTTTATCTTAGTGATGGTAAAATATCCGACGAGGAATTTGCAACAATAATGAAAACCTACGATGAAGCATTCATAATCGCTACTAACGATAGCCAAAATGAAGAATTAAATAATAACAATAATAATAATGTCTGAGTCCTTGACAACGTCAAGAGAGTTACTTCAGCAGATCGTCACTAATACAACACCGTCAAAAACTACAATGATTTCTTTAAGTTCGACCAATCCTGAGTTTAGCGTTAACTTTCCAACCGCAATTCCTGCAAAAGAAATAGCGTTAGCGCAGCTTCGAGTTTATTATAGCTGGCCTAATATTAGATCAAAACCATTTGGTGGACAACAGCCAAATAATTCATTAGTATTCGCAAATAAGAATAAACCTGATGGAACTCATGATTGGCAAGTAGTTAGTATTCCAACTGGCAGTTATCAGATAGAACAGATTAATGAAGAATTCCAGCGCAGAATTAAATCTATTACAGGAAAAGAATCAAAAATAACAATTGGTGTATACGAACCAACATTATCAGCGGTGATTGAAATAAATTCCCCTGATTACTCTGTAGATATTTATCAAAGTTCAATCAGATCAGTATTAGGATGGCCTGAAGTTCCCCCTGTTTATAATGGAATTTCAGAACCAACTAAAAATGAATTTCTCACAACGGAAAAAAGATTCATTAAAGATCCAGAATATCGAAAAAAACGACATTTGAATTTGATCCAAGCGACGATAGATATTACTTTACTGATTTCGATGGTCGAAGGACCCCTAAGATAACTAGATCAGCATTTGGTGTTATCAGAAACGTCAGGACGCAGGTTACTAGAGAGATTGTTGATGAAATATTTTTTAAAGAATTTTTAGAATTTCTTAAACCCGAATACGATAAAACACTTAATGATTTAAGAAATTTATTTATTTCATTATCTCAACATTATGACGATAATGTAAAAAATCAGATAATCGTGTCAATAAAACATTTAAATAGGATCCTATTTGATTTATACATCGCCAATCGAAGTATTATAAACATTGCGACTAAACTCGATGGAAATCCTTACACAAATCCAAAACTTAAGCAATTATTCCTTGATCATTACAAAATAACAGAAGAAGATTTACAAACATTTATAATACCAAATTTAAATAACGCTGAAATGAAGAAAACACTCAACGATGTCATTGATGAATATTTCCCTAAAATATATGCAGCGTGGAGAAAAATAGCCCCACCAGCGGTTATTCTTAAACATAACAACGATCCATACGGTGGAGGCCGTCATACATCGCCAGGCATTGTTAATATAACATCGACAATTGCAGTCAATCTAGTATGTGACGCAATTGATAGTAGCTATCAAGTAGATCTTTCAAAATCTAACCAGGCCCAGCAAGGATATGTACTACATACATTCACCCCTATGGTACCACTAGGATGGCTCATTGTGTCTGAGCCAGTAAATCAGGTCTACTTGCGTGTACATAATCCATTATTGTCAAGAATGAATTTCAAACTCACAAATCAAGATGGCAACATTGTGGACCTTAGAGGGGAGACGTTATATATTAATTTGTACATACGCTCGTAGAGTAAATCGAAGAAAAATGATTGCAGTATATCTGGGTACTTTTATATTTTCTGACAAAACGAAATCAGAAATTTGACTCAAAAACAAGCAAAATTTGGGTAATAAAAATACTTTTATACTCTCTGACAATTTTTATCAATTACAGTCTCTATCTGTATATTTACTGTGAAAAAAAAAAATACATATTTTCTCTCAAAAACACACAGAAAAGTTATTTTTTCCACATATAATGAAGCGCGATAACTCTGCTCAGTCTATGCAGAGTAAATTAAGCGATTATCTTCGTTACCGCTGTGCTAAACCTTATATTCAAGGTTATACATATCTCTAACGGCAGGATTTTCATATTTTAATTAATAATTACGGTGACTCATCTACTCTCTGTGGAAAATTAAATGTTAGCAGGTTAGTAATTCGTAACAGAGATTGATATTGATGTATATTTTGACCCCGATAATCTGAAATTCAAGGTTGCTTTACGATACGAGTCAAGGTTTATTTTTAACTTTCGTAACGAACCATAACTCATGCAGGAAATATCAGAATAGCGAAATAGACAACTCTTGCAAAAAATACCAGAATAATAAAATAAATACTCTGTCGATAGAAAATGTCTCGCATTCTACACTATAATAATTATGATTTCTACTGCTCGTACATATTACTGGTTAAAATATATTAATTTTTTGAACATATATACACAGATAGGTCTGTGGTCTAGTGGTTATTGCGTTTGACCGTCGTACTCAAAGTCCGTGGTTCGAGACTCGTGACAGCCAGTTGGCGACGTGGGCGATTTTGATGCTATTGTTATTTAAGTTGGGGAACGAAGTTCAGCAGAAAAATAAACACTCTCTCATATAACCTGCTGTGAGTAGTTTTCTCTCACTCCGGGATTTTTATATGAGGGAGTGTTTTGAAATCCGCTGAATGTAGATAAATCCCCCCCCCCCCATTTGTGTTTGTGCCGTCATATCTGTTTGTGCAGTCCAAATCACATCATTATTATATAGTTCATAAATCATATCATTATTATATAGTTCATAAATCATATATATGTTGTATATAGTTCATAAATCCAATCGGCCCCCCCAATCCAATCGGCCCCCCAACCCCTCGGCCCCCCAATCCAATCGGCCCCCCAAATCACAACCCCTCGGCCCCCCAATCCAATCGGCCCCCAACCCCTCGGCCCCCCAAATCACATCATTATTATATAGTTCATAAATCAAACCATTTGTATATAGTTCATATATATATGTTGTGGTGCTCTTTATATATATACTGTTGCCCTTTATATACATCATAAAAATCATAAACATCAACAAAATAATCATAAATCATCCTCAAAAACAAGTCCCTTTACTGGGACCACAATTTTTACGTCTGATTATTATTTTAAAGAAATAAATATATATATATGAACAATGAAAATATTGCTGATATTATTTCTGCTATTAAAAAATTAAAACATGACGGAATAAAAATGTCCGATAATCTCGATCCGCAAAAAATTCTGTCTCACTTCGAATTATTGCAGCAAAGAAAATTCGAGAACAAATTCACATTACCTTCCAATTACCGATTTGTAAAATCTATTTATCAATCTATGTTAGAATCTTTAGCAATGGTGAACGACACACAAGTGAAGCTACACTCAATCGAAAAAATAAGGACTGCGTTGTCTCACGAGTACGAAAGAAAAAAATGATAGACAATCGTGTAATGCAATTGAGAAAGATTATGTTATCTGATTCTGTCGAGAGTGAAAGTGAGAGCAGTGACAGTGAAGGTGGACCCCTGACTCTGTCAGGGACTGTAATTATGGCTAAACAAAAGCCTTGGCAAAATTGATAGAGTCGAACTATCTGTTTTTGTTAAGAAATAGTTATATGACATATTCAAATATTATCCGCTGATTATATTTTATTGAAAATGCAGATTTGTATGCTTTATTTGCAACAAATTGTACTGATTGTGGATGTGTGCCAAAATGTTTTGCAGCTGCACTAATTGATGGGAAGGTCATTTCTTGGCCTGTTTCTGTATTTATTGATTTAATAGCTCTTTTTACGAATACTTTACACCTTCCAGTATTTCCACGTCTAGAATTCTGACTCTGTGTTATAACTTGTAGATTAGATAACCGATTATTCTGGGGATCTCCATCAATATGATCAACTACAAGTCCATTTTCAACTACTCCACGAAAACATTCGAATATGAACCTATGTGAGAAATAATTTTTACCTCTACCAACACTGAATCTAAAATCACCAAATTTATCAAGACTACCGACTGTTTTTTTTGATCGGCAGTTCCTGATCACGCCATCACGAGATGCTTCGTAATTTTTGATGATCGGATGCGCTACAAATTCGTTTTGCTCCATTTATATAATAATATTATTTGTCTAAATCATTATTTTGAAATCTGGTCAGATAATCCTCTACGGGTTTTATAGGAGATTTACCTGACAAGTTATTTTTTTTGTCATAATATCGTTTTAATTCCCTGTATTTTTTTCCGCCACATTTTAAACACAATTGAGTTTTTCCTCTGACTCCAACACCGCATTGCACACATGGTATTGGTCCTGTACTTCCATTTTTGATGCATTGCATGTGATGTCCGCAGTATTCATTTATACATGGTTTATCACAATGAGAGATATGACCAAGTTTAAGCCAAATACACTTGTTCCTGGTTTCAATCCTTATATATATACAAAAATTCAATTTAAATATTTGTCTTAATTATAATAATGGAGGAATTATCCGCAATTGAGCCCTCCCCTGCTAGATTTGATCTTGACAGACGATCAGAATATAAATTTAGTGTTTCGATGCAAGATCTAGCTTTAACAAATGCTGATATAGCTAAACGTATCCGTGAAGCCAAAAAGGAATTTCGTAACGATGATGCTGCTCATGTATGGTCAACTTTCAGGATAGGACATATCGTTAATATGATGAACGACAAACGAGGAAGGGTTATTATTAACCACCTTGATAATCAAAAATATTTTATTTTAATAAAATTTATTGTAGAGACAGATGACGATATCTGGATTATTCGTGATAAGCGTGATCCAGTCCGTGTGCAGTCGGGAAGCAATATTGTTCTCTTAAATAACAGATCCAAACCTGGAATACTTACTGGTATTGATAAGCCTTACTATGTACAAGGTTATCCTGTGACTGCGGTTGTCTACGCAATATATTCGCTAAATGATAAACCTAATGTTGCAGATCTCAAGCCGATGAAAATATCAAGAATAAACTGTGTAGCTGAACGAGTTACAGAACATTTTACAAATGCGATACGTGGTAATTGCTTAACAGATTTAAGACGTAAAAAAATAGATACATGGGCAGAAACGGTTAAAGATACTGGTGCATCTATTAAGGATGTTGCTGAACTAGAAAAGTTATTAAGATTTCCAATAACAGTAAAAACACTAACCGGAGAGATATTATACGAACCAAAATATATAAAAAATGGAAACCCTATAACAATCGTCGATCATAATGCACATGCATGGACTAATGCTGTAACGGTATTTCCACGAGATAGAAAAATTAAGTTTTATGATGGTCATATATTTGATTTTATCAGAAATATAAGTAAAAGTGACCCTGTGTCTGTTTGGTTATTTCAAAGTTCAGAATACGATTACGATCAATTTGTACGGCCTAACGGTGATATTTATCGTACAGAATCTCTTCATGAAGAAATGGAATATCTTGCATTGAAATATACTTCTGATGATGTCATAGTTGGACAATTACTGAATAACTGTTTTACCGTACCATCGGTTGCTGCCCATTTCGCTCAGGAGAAAAATTCATGGAAAACGACACGATCAGAATTCCTTGAAGATATCAAAAAAAGTTGTATAGAATATGGACACGGTGGATTATGGAATACCAAATACGATTATAGTGATGTTATCTCAGTTGATATGGCTGCATGTTATCCTGGGAGTTTTCTTGGATATGGAGAATGTTCTAAATACTTTAAGAAACTCAGACATCCTACACATGAGATGACCAGGGTTGCAATAAACGGACCCCTTCCCCAAGGACCAGATTTTGACCTAACAGGATTTGCTTATGTAGAATCATTCGAGTTTAGAGAGGGTCTCCATGCGATTACTTATGTTTGGTTTGGAAGACATTTTTCAGAAAATGTTGGGTTCCGATAGTACTATTGCGGTATATGCTTGATGCTGGATTTTTAATATCGTTGAGGGTAACTGAAGCAATTATATCGTATAGTTCACAGAAGCAAGTTTGGTTACCAGAACCGGATAGATTTAGTGTCGATGATGCCAGGAAAGAATTCCCTGATATTGAGGAAGATCATGTCATTAAAATAAGTAAATGCAGGAATGAGCACGATGAAAAACTTATAAAAGATCTTGGTAGAAAGATAATCGGTAAGTTTACTCAAGGCGGTTCATACGATTATAAACGAGTGTGTACAAGATTGATTATGGACGACGCTAAACTAGATTTTATAATTGCTGATACAACGGAGAAAAACACATTTATAAGTCGATGTAATGCTTATTTATCAGATGGAACAAAACTAGGTACCATTGTGAGTTATCTTGATGGTGACTCACCACAATTTACTCATTTAAGATCTTCGATATTAGCTTATGTTTCGATAAACCTACTATCGATGATAAATAGATTTCCTCGTCACGCTGTCAGAGTCGCTACGGATTCATTTTATATACATAAAAAATATAAGGATTTATTAAAACCGCTACTCGGTGATGGTGAATGGGGGACATAGAGGATAAAACAAGAAAATATACTTAGTTATTCTGAATCTGCCGATGTTGAAATTATGGAAAAATATTACAAAAATAATAATCAAGCATCAAAATCATCTGCACCATCTGTGTACGATCCTGTGGCTAGACATAAGACTGTTTATCTTAATGGATGCGGTGGTTCAGGTAAAACAACTCGTGCGATTAATTTATTTATGAATACTAGTTCAGATATAATTGTTTTGACACCTACACATAAACTTGCTAGAGAAATAAAAGAACGAGGAGTAAAATCATGTACATATCACAGTTTCTTTAGATGGTGTGGAGACACGTGGACTCCTGAGCGAATGGGTGAAAAATATATACCTAAATATATTATATGGGACGAGATATGCACGGTGTCGTTAGAAACACTAAAAACATTTCTTGAATGGTTATTGACAAAGAATACTGCTGTGATTATGTGTGGCGATCATGGTCAACCACCACCCTTTGTTGGACAGTCTCCACATGAATGGCTAAAGAATAATGTAGATTATTATGAAGAAATACATGATGACCATAGAGCTACTGATGAGCCGCTGAAAGAACTTAAAAGATTAATCAGACTACAGCCAGATAAAATACAATGTGAGATTATGCGTAAAGTAATTCCAGAGACAACTATGAATGATTTTTGGACTTTATGGAAACCTGCTGATTTGATAGTCGCAAGTAGAAAGATAGTTCGTGATGAACTGCAAAAGAAATTATTTACGTTACATAAAGAAAAGTTTCCAACGTTACCTGTACCTTTGTGTTATCGCCCAGCAGATACCAGACAACAAAATGTTGATGTGAAAATACCAGGTGGAGACGCTGAAATGTCCGAGTACAAAATTTTGTACTGAATGACATTGTTTTGGTTGCCATTGATGTTGTTGAGAGCGCATTAAACATGGAAAAATCACCGTGGATGTTAGGATACGCTATAACGATTCATTCGTCACAGGGATTAACTATCTCTGATACAAATATCTGGATTGTAGATGATCGTATCGAATGGTCAAACTTAGTCTATCTTGCAGTATCTCGTGTTAGAAGAATAACTCAACTACATAGGGTTATTATAGATTACGTGATAACTGAGGAAATTACTAATGACGCTGTTGTAATAAAGAAAAAATTAGCGGGTTATAAACAATGTTACCAAAAAAAAAAGCGTGACTTTGATATTGATACTGAATTTATTACAACACTGAAGCAACTACAGAATAATCATTGTGCAAGCTGTAACACAATAATGTTATGGCAATATTCGAATAATAATCCAAGACAATTTACCGTAGACAGAATTAATAGTGATCTTGGTCATACACGTGAAAATGTGATGCTGACCTGTCTTGAATGTAATCGACGCCGGGGCGCTGGACGCCCTGGTGCTAATTTACATAAGTGAACGTGGTGGTAATTGTGTATCTGCAGGAATTACTTGTAATTGTTCACGTACAAATCCACGCTGAGGGGCAGTAGAATCTAGTCTGTATATGGCAGGTCTTCCAGTGGATCTAACCACGCTAGAAATTGTATGTGTTGTCACGCTCCAGATAGGGTCAGTAGCTCTTTTTTTCCCACCCTCAAGCTCCCCTGGTTCGTATAAATATCTCACAGTTACATTACCTAATACTGGTTGTTCACGGCGTTGTACGTTATCGCTACGGGGTATATATTTTTTTGTTATTGCATTAGAAGGTTTCATGGAAGTTGCACGAGTAATTTCATTATTTAACGCAGATATCACACTTGGTAACCTTGCAACCTATTCACGAGATCGCTCACCCGACTTAAAGTCAGCAGATATTTCCTTTGCGTATTGATATCCGAATAACCGCTCAGCAAGTGTTCGATTAAATCGTTCAACAATTGCTTGATCACGATGAATTTCAGTATGTCCTCGTCTGATTTTAACGTTATGTCGCTTCATCAAAGATAATACTGCACCAAGAAATTCTTTGCCAGGATCAACTTGTAATAACTGTGGCCATCGTAGACCACCACGTTGATAAATTCGTTCAACGCAGATGCAACTTCAGACGCTGTCTTTGTTGATAATGGTTCAGCTTCTTTATATCTACTTGCAACGTCAACAACAGTCAATGCGTATTTGTACGTGCGTGATTTTCGTTCACGTGTTTTAACAGTATCGTGTGGTAAAAACAAAATATCTGCTTGATGAACTTCATTGGGGATGCTGACATCAAAATGTGCGTAATGAATTTTTTTAGGTGGTGGTAGATAGATTTGCCATATTGCCTGTCGTGCTAACCATGATGCAGCAACATTACGTGAAACTTTTGCTGCTTCAGCAAGTTTACTGATTGCTGCTTTACCTCTCCAATATCCTCTCGGGGAATAATAAATGGATTCCATTATAATAGTTATATAATTAATTACCAGCCCCGAGCATTATTTTACTTTTCATAGCAGATTTTACTAGAAAACTAGCGAGTTTTTCTCTGAGAGATTTATTAGGTATAGCATTTAGAGCATGAATCAATTTCACATCTGCGAGATGCCGCTGCTGCAAATCTTTACTTTTATAAGCAACATCATGAACATGACATGCTTGATCAATTTTATTTACTGGATACTCTCCGGGTCTTGGTTGATCTTGATCATCAAGTCGGATATCAAGTCGAGTTCCAGGACCACAGTAATTATATCCAGGAAGGTGTTTCTCACCGGGGTATTTGGCCCACGGAGCTCCTGGCAATTTCCCTAATGATGCGGCTATATCACCACCACGCGCTATTTGCGACGCAGAAATAAATTTATATTTTTTTGTACCACATTTTGCAAATTTACCTGTAATTGCACGTCTTTTATTTTTGTTGTTATCGTTGTCAATCCAACGGTGGGGGTGGGTACTCTGCATCGAACACAATATAAACTCATATTATTTATTATATGGATATAATTGACTTTTCAGCGACACGAAAACAAGAACCAGTAAAGCACCATCCAGCGCTTCCGAATTCCATTAGAATGATTATAATAGGTCCATCTGGATCTGGTAAAACGCAATTATTGCTTAATCTGATAATGCGCTGGATGAAGTGGGATAAATTATATTTAGTGGCACCATCTGTAGATGATCAAAGATGCTACGAAGTACTTAAAGATTTTAACGAGAATGCAAAATTATTGAATCAAGATGGCAACGATATTGTTGATTTTATCACCGATATTGATGAAGCCCCTCCGTAGATGACTTAGATGGATTCATTAATAACCTTGTAGTATACGATGATGTGATGCTGGACCAACAATCTAATCCATCTAGAATATTTTCTCGAGGTAGACATAAAAACACGGACGTGATTTATGTTACTCAGAGATACACACAGATACCTAAGGTGATCAGAGACAACTGTAATATTTTGGTTGTGTTTAATGGAGTAGATAATTATACTTTACAAAATATTTATTATACTTGGTGTTCAGGAGATATGGACATGATTAAATTTAAAAACTTCTTTTCAAAAGCACAAGCTGTTCCATTCGGATTTATAACAATAAATTTACATGACCCAAGATCAAGGTACCGTATAGGTCTGGATAAAATCTTTGGTTAATTTATAGCAGCAGGAAGGGTGAACGACAACAATTGAGTGACCAGACAAGTAAATGAAATCGCATAAAAATTTTTAAAAAAATAGTCAATAATGGTTTAACAAAACTGAGCTAACTAAAACGGTAACCGTACATAGACAAGTTAGAGATGTTGGTTTAACGTCATTGGCATTGTTTTTTTCAGCCTCTGTAGGAACCTTTTTTTTACTTACGGGGGCGAGCAAAAAGTTGTAGGGTTCACCCTTCCTGCTGCTTATGGTTTTTACTGTGTTGGGATTTCTGAAACACTGCAGTGGACAATAATGCCAAAAGCGGGTAAAAACATTATCAAATTCCTTATATCATCTACGCGACCTTTGAATGTCTCTGCGTTCCAGTAGAAAGCTTTTCTTTCAATGACGCCAACTCGTTTAACTCTGCTTATAAAAGACACAAACTCGTCAAGCCAAAAACTACAAGTGGATGACCAACCACGATGAGGATCTTGTTACACAGCAATTAGGTCAGATTGGCAAACTGAACCACCAATGTTGTATCGTGGAAGGACGCGGCTGAGATGTTTCTAAATCTCTAGAGGCTGCAGCGAAATGAATTCGACAAAAGCTCTATTCACCCTCTGACTTGATTATGACCGGTGCTAACATTCATCAGTTCTCCGTAGCCAGTCATTGCTGGATCTGTGAAGACGTTTTTACTTTCACCGATGCCAAAGTCCGTGATCATTGCCACGTCACTGACGCGTACAGAGGTGCTGCACATACCGCATGCAATCTACAATTCAGAATGTACCAAAACCAAAACAAAACTCCCTGTAGTGTTTCATGGGTATGATAGTCACTTAACATTGCATGCAGTAACCACAGCATCAAACTCACCAATAAGTGTTATTCCAAACAACATGGAAAAAGACATGATGTTTAGGCTGGTAAAATTCATTTTTGCTGATTTGTTAGTTTCTGAATTTGTCCTTGGAAAAAAGAGTGAGCAATCTAACGGTGGAAAACTTCGCAATCACTCGTCGATACTATCCAACCAACACAGACCGGCTAACGAGAAAAGCTATGTATCCATACAAGTACATCAGTGATTGGGATAACTTTGCAGAAACTCAGTTGCCCCCGATTAAAGCGTTTTATTAGTCATTGGATCGCAAAGGTATCTCAGTAAAAGACTACGAGGACGCAGAGTTTGGTCCGCTTTCGATTGAAAAAGTATGGGTGATTATCTGCAATCGGGAATGAGTGTGACCAAAATCCAGCTAGAGTTAAATTTTTTGGCCAGGACTCTTGGATGCCACCATATATGCAAATGAATACAGATCTGAGAACTAAGGGTACAAAATGAATTGAGAAGCACTTTTATCTAGCTCATAAATAATGCTGGTTTCGAAAAACCCATGTAAAATCTGCGCAAATGAATTCGAGTTGACGTGTGTATGTGAATGTGTAATTTAATTTTTTTATGGTAGCTTTAACAAGCTTTAGTAATATCGCTACGATGTCTGCAGTGTGACAGTTTATAGTGATGTCTAGCACTGGGGTATCATGCCGCCGACATCCAGCATCATGTCCCACCCAGACACATTTTCCTGATACCAGGCCGACCTGTCGCAACACTAACCTCTTAATGTTGAGCTCCCAGCGAGGCACCTGGTAGTACCATTTTTATAAGTCTTTGGTATGACTAGATGGATGTGTGTCTGTGGTATCTGTGTTGAAGTGGTTCCCGACTGCATAAACGATAACAAACGTGATTCTGTAGAAAGTGAAGGGGATAACACAGGCATCCACAAAGTCAGTGCATCTAAAACAACTTTACCAAAGCACCACGAACATCGCGTCAAATCTCATTGTTGGCGTTGTTTTTACGAAATATGGTTTCACGATTAGGAAACAATAAATTTGCTACATCTGCAGCAGCGTTGCTGGCATTATTTTGAGGTCATCTGATTATATTTGGTCTATGATCTGCATGATCAATTACATCTTTGACAAACATTACTGTTGGGCCAGCTGCTTTCCTGTAATCATCGCTGTCCAAGAATCTTTGCGGCCACGTCAACATTGTTTACATATTATTCGATTTCCTTTCCATTGATAGAACAAAGTACACTGTTGAATATCGTTGTTGACAAATCCCACTAGGGTATTGGCATCATAATTGGCATTGTTCTCGAGAACTAGTTTTCTCTCAACTTCTAAGAATGCCTCACATGGAGGAAAAAACCTAGACTTGTACTTGCAGTTTTTGTCTGTTCTAGTTTTAACTGATTTGGGTCTCTGTCTGGGTATGAGTAATACTGAAAATATCTTTTGCTTCGATCCACTAGCACAAGTGCACCCGTGTCAAATGCTGGATCAAATAACTCTTTGAACTGGGTCGTTAATGACTTTACTAACTGTAGGTGGCATTGATTTTGTCGATGGTAATGTACCTGGGGCCGTCTTTGTTTCTCGTGTTATTAATCGCCGTTTTCGATCTAGAAGAGACTGAACTGCCTGCAAGCCCAGTTGTTCTAAGCGATCCACAGCGACACTTTTAACACTATCCACAACTCGCATTGTCATTTGGTTAGTGATGACTTCAGCGCGATAAAGCTGTGAGTGCCTTTGGTGCACTCGCAAATAATCCACGAACATCATCACCGAGCTCAGTTCCGTAATAGGTCATGTACTCTTGTTTTCTTTCGTGAACTACGCGAACGGGTTTCACATGTGAACACCGAAATTCTTCGTCGAATTTATTCATTCATCGATTCTATGTCGTACGCGCCAGAGGGAAGTTCAATAGTATGCCAGATCGCGCCAGTGTCTGCTGAAAACTCAAATGAGTTATTTGCGAGCATGCCACCAAACGGTTTTGATCGAATATTAGGCCAGCCGTAATACACTCACAGCAATGCTAGTGCGATCTCAAGTGTGCATGATTCCCCAGCGGTCACAGGTGCAGAAAACGTCACACTGAATTATATTTTCGTGGATGTGATAGTAATCATCGAAGGCACGTTATGGGCTGTATTTACAAGCACCTGTTGTTACATACAACATAAATTCGCGTAGCACATGCACCGTCTCAATCGTGTCAGAGCTCATCATCGGTGAACGAACATTGTTCATCATATATATCATGAAGATCTTCAATAGGTTCATGCATTGGCGCACGATATGTATTCTATCTATAATATCATTAGTGAGCAATCGCCGACAAATTGATGTGGTTTCATTGATGACTTCGGGCGCGTTGTTGCCCGCACGAACTGATCCCAGAAATATTTCCTATCGACCAGCAGGATCTTTAGGGTTACACAGTCCTCCGCCAAAGCCTCTTCCTTTCTTTTCTTGTTCATCCGTCCTCCTCTGCATTTCTTCTTCATTTGTGCACCTATATTTTTGCAATTTTCAGTTAACTTTTCGAGGAATGGTAATTTTCAGTTAGTCTTCGATGATGTTATACGTCCCTCTTTGTGTTGCTGCTTTGGTGCAGGTTTGGTTAGGCCGTCTCCCTTTTTAGGTGCAGAAGATAGTCTTTGTTGTTTTTCCACCTTTCCATTTGTTCTATTAACCATTGCTTGTATTCTTCTTCTGAGTTGAATTCGGGTTTAGGTTGTTGTGCTAGCCACCTTCTTAATTCTTTCCTTTCCCTTACGTTTTGTTATTCCTGAAATTCTCTCTGTTCCCTTTGTTTTGTTGTTCCTGAATTTCTTCCCTTTGTTCTTAATTGTATTGTGCTTGAATACCCTGCATATCTCCATCTGTTATTTATTCAAGGTCAGGAGGTTGTTGTGGTTGGGATGTGTACTGCGCCAGCTATTTACCCCATAACGCATTACCTCTTCAAAATGTTCTCTAACATATGCATTATACGCTTCTACAAACAGATTCCACAGCTCACCGACAGCTTGTTTGTTTTTTCCAGCAAACTCCATGAATGACATTTTAGGCCATTACATGTGTGCAGGGTTTGTCTTTGATGGCATTTATATTATATGTGAAATTCATAAGATTTCTAAAGATTTCCTGGCGAGCTTCAACGTTAAAGAACTGAGACGGTGGTTTAATTCTGACTTTTATTCGGCTGGCATGTCTGGTATTCTGGCAAATGCATCTCTAAAGTCTTCATCAAGTTCACCGGTGCGTTTGGCTAGTGCACCAGAGCCTTCTCGAACTTTAACAAGTTCTTGCATGACTTCCTCAATTGTCTCTGGCAAGCGTCTCTGCAGTAGCGCGTGTGGCTTTTCAAATATCCTTCGTACGCTCAGCTACTTACGAACTGGACCAGGGGCTACCTTCTGTTCCCGTGAACGCTTCTCTGGTGGCCTATTTAATTTCCTCGTCACGTCGGCAATTTCTTTTGTGCGTTTCATCAGCCGCTCAAACCACGTTGTGACATCTTCTAGTGCAGTAAGTCGCGACTATAACATATCTTTGATCTTTTGCAGCCTTCTTTGACATTTTCAAGCAATTCTAGATATTACTGAGCAGTCATGAGCCCGCGTTTATTGTACGAATGTGAGCTATCACTGCCAGTCATATTTTTATGATTTTGATTTTTGATTGTTAAATTGGTGCATCCAGATCCAGACCCGCACGATATTTACCCCTTCACTGCAAGCTCCGGTCAAATCAATGGTAAGAAAACTATACGGGTCCTAGGTGATCGGTGCAAAGATGTCACGAAATTCATCCCACGAGTGGTCGGCAGCACACCAAGCCCAATGGATATTTCCAAGACCATGCATGTCAATGTCATGAAAAATCATCAGCATGTTACAGTCGTCACGAATCACATTTGGCTCATGGTCGTATCGTTGAGACAAATAGATGAGGTCAGTGTTTTTGTGCCGGCCTCGTTAAACGTTTTGTGCTGGTTTAACTTGATTTTCACGCATCACATCGTCGTACACCACAAGATTGCTTTTGTTTGCATCCAGACCGTTAATGGTAGGGGCATCGTCAATGGTGGAAAAGAAATCGATGGTCTGATTGTACCACTTCTCAACACTTTTGAACATCTTTTAAAATATCATAACAGGGTTGATCATCAGTGATTGCGCAGTCACATACAATCTGTTCCAGATTAACCACACTAAAACCACATTCAGCAACAATTGTTATTTCGGATAAAACAGGCTCAATGACCAGTGCACAAACTGAGTTAGGAAACACGGTTCCGTCAACATGCTTGGACGGTTTGGTGTTGCTTGTGCGGAGAAATCGATGATGGAAAAGTCATCTGCGAATTTTCTTTTGTGTAATGCCATTGAATAATTGTCTGCCGCTATAATGCGATCATGTCTTCATATTGCGTGCACTCTCGCGCCAAAACACCCACCGCAAATCCAGCTCAGGTTCAGACAGGTAATGGACGAGTTGCTATTACTGGAACTTAGTTTCAACGTGGAGCAAAGTCCAGTTCCATCGGGAAAAACTGGACGCGCAGGGTCCAGTTTTAAAACGTCTCTGGCGGCTGTGATATTGAGGCTGCATTAACGAAGCTACCAGTGACACCATGGAATAAATATGCCAGTGAAAAGCATCTTCCAGACTACGATCACTGCGGGCGTGGTACACAGCTGGATGTACAACTCGATTCTAACAATCAACCAAGGCCTGGTGAAGTACCTATCAATCGTGTTGATGTGGCGTGTTACCGACATGACCTTGCTTATAAACCAGCCAATGATCTGATTCTTGATTTGAATGCGATTAATCCAACATTGAAAGAACAAATCGCACGATGGGTCATCAAAGGAGACGTAAAACCCAAGATTGCATTGGGTGGCTCTCTTTAAAAGTAAAACTTATACCAATGTACACAATGGACACAAAAAGCCGGACATTATCCACAATATACTACAGTCCATGTGGGTATTGGAGAGGTGAAGCCAGTGCAGCCAAGGTCACTCATGGAATTGACTGATTATAGTTGTCCAAACAAGAGATGTGGCAAATTTATTTACCAGTACCAATACAGATTTCTCGGGGTTGTTTCGATGTCCAAGCAACAAATGAGGTTCATCAGTTTGATTTGTTATTTCTTCCACACGATCGTGTCCGTGATCGAAAAGGTCATTTACTGCTATATAAGTACGAGCTAAACTTGTCGATGTGTCTAGCAGATACAAAGATGCGGAGTCGTTAACATCAAAAGATTCTGCAAGTGTCGCAGTGTATTTATGCAAACGGAAAATCACATGGCGACGTTTGTTACAAGTGGATCCTGGCAAAGAATTTCTCGGATTTGTGGATGTGATGCTGGCCAAACACTATGTGCGAGTACGTGTCGGGCTTGTCAGTCGGTTTAATACATCTTGACCAACCTATTGTGAAACGATTTAATCGCACTCTTGCAGAAGGTTTATTCGGTCATCAGTATGCACAGCAGTTGTTGATAAGACCAGAGCGGTCTCAGAAATGGGTAGCACGACTTCCATTCGTCATAGCAGCTTTGAGCAATATAGTCACACGCAAGACGAGATTATAATCAGCCAATCCATTTCGACAAAAGACTGTCACTGTTACTCAGGAAAGGATTTCACAGCCAGCACCGTTACAGCCGCTCGTAGACAAGTTTGTTCGGTATTTGTATGCAGAGTTAGAAGGCGGATAAAAACTTCTTGCCACTTACCCAATATTATCCGTTGACTTATTCACGATTTCGGAACGGATTTACACTCCAAGGCAAGCAACACGTTACTGTTTGTGGCCGTCAGAGTGGAGCGAAGCCTCCCAGCCATTCATTTGTGCGAGAGGAATTACAAGTCATTCCAACAATTAGGAACTGCCACCAAGAATTGTTTGGCACATCATTAACCAGCAGCAGTCGCAATAACATGATAACCCAACGCGTAAGTGGTGATTCCATTAAAGAGTATCCATCTATACTTATCGAGCGGGGACAAATTCACATTAGTGCATCGGTATACACCCACACGGTGCTTTTGGGATCGGATCATATATGCCATATGTGAGAACTCACTTAGGTCTTGAAGGCATTCAAGGTGAAGATCGTGCTTGAGATCCGTTTGTACAGTCATCTTAGGAACACCTTTGGCCCTTTTAATGTTCCTGGAGCCGAATACAATCGACAGCATTTTAGGCCGCAGTCCCACATACTCTTCGATTAGTTGGCCCATGCATTCATCTTTAAACTTTCCAAAACCCTTTTTATTGGCGCTACTAAACAACTAATGTTCTATCGGATACTCGTTGGTATCAAATTTATTGACCAAACTTGGTTGTGCCGTGTCCGAGTACACATCGTGGGTGGCGATATGCATCAGCAACGAGGCAGTATCAGCGTACAAAAATCTTGGCCAGATCCTGATAAAACGGTTTGATCTTGTCATAGCAAAATTCGTACATGAACAGCTTCGACAAATATAACACGGACAAGCCAACATAGATTGGTTTTGAAAGTTTGAGTTTTGATTTTTTAATGTGAACAGCAATAAATCCACCATCAAAGATTATTCTGGATTCAAAGTCCGAGCCAGTGATGAGCCTTCGAAGTTTATCGCGCTCGCTATCACTGACAAGATCGATTCGGATTATGTGCGCAAATTCTCCATGGTGTTCCCAAACATGACATTGTTCGTGAGTTTGAAAAAGTCCTTTTCAGAGACATTGGTGGCCATTGTTCATGGGCCCCTATTCATCTGAATGTACGAAGCTATTAGGTACTCTATGGATTTTGGTTACACACATACGCAATCACAAGTACAACTGCAGATCTTGCGCGTGTAATGCATGATAGTGCTGGGTCGTTAGACTTGGTACCAGTTTGGTGCATTCAGTGTATTTGCGACCGGACTCATCGACGATCGACGATCGAGCACTGATATGAAGACAACAACCTGGCATTGACAATGTTTCTGAGGTCAGCGGATAATCGTTGTGTGTGTCGTGTAAATACTCAGGATATTCCAGATCAACTGTCAGAGAAATATCCGTGATCACTGTTGATGTTGTGATCGTGCACGTGTTTTGTAGATCAATGTGCGCAGGATCGATCCACTGAAATCCACCAACTAGAAGTGGATGTACCATTATCTATCTATCGATAAAGATTATTCGTATCTAGATACATTATGAAACTGTTGGGTCAGCGGAGTCATATCGATTGGGTTATTGGCACTAGCACATACGTGACTTGACATGGATATTCCGCCACGAAGTGATCGTTCGATAAACAGATGCTGATCAATGTCAGTGAGCAATTCCAGCTCTATTTTGGTTTTGAGCAACAATACATAACAGCCCAAACCCGGTAATGAAACGTAATACGCGGGATCGAGCTTGTATACATGCATGGCATTATCACGAAATTTATCAAACACTTAAGCGAGCAACAACACATCAGTGCGAAAATATAGATCGTGATAGTTACCTATATTTTTGAATTCGAACGCAGACCGAAAATTCTTTACATATTCATAGTCATCGGAGGAAATACCTTCACGTAACAAGTACGAATAAAACGCCTCGTTCGGTAGCAACTGAGTTTCAGCAAATTTGTTCCAGTCACTGATCTACTCGTATGGATACACGCTTTTCCACGTTACCAAATCCGTATTGCTTGGACAGTGTCGTCAAATGATTTTGAAGTTCTCCTCGACTAGATTGTTCGCAAAGTTGGGCAGGGACGAATTCATAAACTGTAATGAATCGATAAACTGCAATTGTCCCAGCCCAAATTTCATGTATTTTTCCATGTTGTTTGGGATCACGCTTATCGGTAAGTCTGATGCTGTGGCTGATGCTTGCCTTATTATGTGGCCATCGTACCCATGCAGGTTATGAAGCACCACAGGAATTCGGTTTATTTGGGTACATTCTAAGCTGCAAATAACATGCGTTGCCAACCGAGCCTCTGTACGCACTTGTTATACGGCAGTGATGAAAAACTGTAACATCGCTGAAGTAAATGGGTTTTTCCCACAATTCCAGCAGTGACTGACTAAGGTCAATTCACGAATGTTATCCGTTTTAATTGCATTTGCTGGTGAATCGAGCTGCCGTCGAATCCATTTCGTTGTGGCTTCAATCGATCTGAGAACTACCTCAACTTTGTCTGAAGCGTTAGCGCTCTAAGTGCAAGAATGTTAAAGGACTGGCGGCTCTGCTTTTCCATCACATCGAAATTACAACATAACAAAACCCGCGTGGAATTTGCTCAGCGACTTGCAGCGTTTGATCAATATCAGCCGCATTTGTGTCTTTGTTAGCAGAGTTCTCCGCTGACAGATTCAGGCATTAAAAATCTGCGTAGATTATGTACAGGACATTTTTCTTTCGTTGTACTGCAATAAATTTGATAGTGTTTTTATCAGACTCAGCCATAATTGTGCGCTGTGTGTTTCACTGATACCACCACAGTTAACATCACGATTGGTGAGCAGTTCTTGAGTCGTAAATATATGCATGCATATTTATTGCGATGACTTTTACTGTGCCTTGTTAGATTCTTTATCCATGTAATGTGATATCGATTCTGATTTTTTCATTTCACTCAGCAACACCAAAACATTTGTATTCGGCCGTCTTGTCCATGGTGCGATAGTGTCAGCGAATAAGAGCCTTTTTCGTAACTGAACACATTAACAGCGATACTTGGGCTAAGTGTTTCAAATTTGGTCAATGTGGCTTTGGTAACCTACACAGAAAATTCGATATCGCCAAAGTTGAGTTCACTCAGGTGTTGTTGACATTTTCGAGGCATGTCTTGATTGTTGTTGACAGAATGTAGCGCTGACAATATTACCCATTCAAAACAACGATTATGACAGTTTTTTGGAGGTACCCAATCTAGTGTTGGTATGTAACTGGATCCACGAAACGGATGATATGGTGACAGATGAACTTCAACATGTGATCATCTTTAGAGAGCCCATCCCGCCCCTACATTTCTGTATTTCTCTAGTGCTTCTAAAATCTTTTCAATAACTCTGCCATATTATCATTCATGACACTGCTCTCTTTGCGGTTTAAGTCTAAGAGGGCGCCACTGTAAATCAACGGTGTAGTAGTTTTATATCCAGCCTTATCACAAATTTGCGGCTTAACCAAATGTGAATTTAGAACAAAATCCGCTTAACCTCAGCATGACCAAAGTTTTGTAACACCGCTACGATTCTAGGAATCATATTTATCAATTGTCGAGAGTCTTTGCCTGGTGAGTAGGTGGGCTGGAAAATGGCGACGTGATTTTCAAACTCGCTACAATGCTTCTGAAATTTGAAATCCTGGACTTGTATTTTTGAACGAACGTACTAGGCTGCTTCAGTAGCGATAGCAGATGCGAGATGAGTTTTTGTTCATCCTCAGCCCGAAGACGTTTTTTTTTCAAACGTGTCTACTGACGCAAAAACGTCGGTTTTTCTTGTTCCTTTGGGTATTCGGACATTATGCTCATGTGTAAATTGTCTTAGTTGTTTCACCGGTAGGTGTTTTTTGTTGCTTGTTGTTGTTGTTTGCTGTTGCAGTGATAATCGTTAATGGTTGTGGATTCAGTACAAATATGGGTTTTAATAATTTAGGTATGTCTGCTTTTCTCAGACGACTTGGTATGTAGATTCCGTGTTGTTGTGCTAGCTGTTTTAGCTGCGACACTGTAGGCATACTTATACAAAGGGGAGAGTGAAGCGTCTTTCTAATTGAGAAATTTTGTGGATCGCTTGTTTTATCTTTTTGTACTTGGTCAGGATCAGAAACTCTAATCCTGATGATTATTTCATTTATTTATTTTTGTTGTGGTGGTATCTGTGCTTGTGCAGGTACAGGAATTTGTGATTTTAATTTGTTGCTCCGTGCTTGGTTGTATTCACGAACAGATCCACAAGGCTAACAAAGCTAATTGCGTGATTTGACTCGGATTCCACATTTCGGACAGGTTCGTGCCCATAATCACTCACGTAATATTTGCATATGTGTTCTACAATGTTCATAATGGCATGTTCTGCCGCAAGGTTCGTATTTTCCACGGCAGGCAGCTTTGCATTTGTTGAGTTCCAAAGCAATTCTTATATTTATGACCCCAAAGCATTTGTTTAATTTACCTGCTCTTGAACATTTTCGTCCTTGATTTCATCAAAAACGTCTCTCGCCTCAGACGTCGTTGATGAGTTATTGTTTTTCTTTTGAGAGAGTACTCTTTCATGCACGATATTCCATAGATTCTTTTTAGCTTTATTTGTCTCAAAATTCTGTCCAAGTTTGTTTTGATCTATTTCTAAAATCACTGCCAAATTCACCAGCTTATCAATGTGTTCTAAGTTTGTTTCGGAAACTTCGTACAACATCTTTTCTGCTTATTTAATGAACCTGAATGATGCTTTAAAACGATACAGCGGCCTCAATTTATCGGTCACATTTTTGACATTCCATTCATTTGACAGACTTACGCCACTGTTTGTAACCTCCATAAATTATTTCAATATATTTTGGCAATCAATGGCTACCACTCAACATTTGGTATATAAACCACTACATCATTTCTTCAAAACAATATTCACAACTCATCTAATATATTTCTCTCTTTGACAGTACAAGCATAGGTCAAGAGAAAATCAACAAAAAGATCTTTTATTTTATAGTAGTACAAGCCTGCCAGTATGCATTGTGTAAGATCGCGAACATATGCCTGCCTGTCTGAGTACACTCTGCGGGATTTTGTTTCTGCAATCACAACAGAGTTATTACTCAAGTAGTATGAAAGGATAGAGTTTGTCCTTTATTGGGAAACTTTCGGGTCACTGACATCCGTACAAGACTCTACCCGAATGAATGACTCACTCACGTCACGTATGTATTTGCAACCCCATGGACAAAATTAAAAGTGACCAACATGCTTAGATCGCCTGGGGGATAGCTATGTCATTGGGTTAGTGGCGAGGACCGGATGTCTCTGGACCCAAAGGGAACCATAAAGGCAAAATGTACAGTTTCATACTACTAAAGTCGAGTAAAACAATTTTCACTTTGTTGGATTAATCATCCACTAGTTATACAATATATATGACTTGCTTGCCAAATCGTGGGGGCTAGAGGCTTTGAGTCAGGACCCAAAGGGAGAAAAAGCCAAACCGCCCAAACTGACACTACTAATGAGTTATCAATCCACGTAATGTAAAAGGTTTATACGTTGTGGACATCTGTTTCCTGAAACAAGCCTGAATTTCAGCAAACACCTGACGATCCTCCACCCAATTAACAAGCCTGTTATTTAAAATCCCTCTAAATATTTTGCCTATAAAACTAATAAGGGTGATGCCACAATAATTTTCTTCGCTATTTGTTATGAAAAGGTATAACAATAAGCTCAGACTAAAGGTCTTTGAAGTAACCAGTATTTTAAAAAAAAAATTAAGTATATAGAGTAAATATGACTCAGGGACATCCTTTCCACCAAAATGCATTCAATAAATTATCAGCGCCTCTGCTTTCTTCTCTAAGTCTTTACCTGCTCTGTTTAGTTTTTCTGTCGAAATAGCAATATTTAATTCATTTAAACAAAGTGTATTTGTCACCCTATACTTAATCATTATAGAAATCAATTTCTTCGTCTTCTGCACATTTTAATGTGGGTCATCAGACATACTGGAACGCTTATAAAAGCTTTACGTTTATTTGTTGATGCAGCAGATATTTGTTTAGTAACACATCCACTCTAAACTTGCAAATATTCCTTAATATTGTGCTTAAGTGTTTCTAGTAGTTCATTCGTCTGGCCATTTATACATCTTTAACGTGTCAGAACTATTGATCTATGGGAGTTGACACACTATATTGCTACTAAGAAATATAATGCTGGACTAGAATATACAAATATATCAGTATTTATTATATTTTAGTCAAGTAACATCACCATAAAAAATATGAGACCTTTAGCTGGTTTAAAAACCCACAAAGAAATATATTTCAAATTCTGTTATTCAACACTAAAATAAAAATGTGATGAATTAAAAAGGTATTGATATGTGTCTAGCCAGATCAATAGATTAACTGTATAAACTATTTGACCCAAAGCTTTCATTCAAAGCTTTTTAAAAGACGGATAGGCTTGAAACAACTAAAGCGAATATTATTATGTAGATTCTTCGCAGTGGCTCCCAGGTTAGCATGCAGGAAAATACCGTAAAAGCATTGGCTCGAATCCTATCACCAGACCAGTCATGGTCTGCTACCGTGGTGTGTCCTTGGGCAAGGCACCTTACTCAAATTGCCTCGGCACTAAATAACCTGTAATCTGACTGTTCCTCCCTGTTTGTTTGTACCTCCCAACCGATTTCAATAATGGAAAACTTTAATGTGATAAAAAGTGCAAGGAACTTGGTCAATTCATTCAATGATTTATAATTTCTAACCTGACTGTGAGTAGAGTGGCCCTAACACCGTCATCGTCTACGCGTTTCATGCTTAACGTGTTTTCAACATAATAGACGGACATGCTCGAGATCCATTTCCAGTTCCTGGACAAGTCCATTTTCAGCAAAGGGGTGTGTGCACGACTACAAATGTACATACATATGTCCTCTGCTTCCGATATTTACAATGTCGAATCAAGCAAAGGAAAAGAATGACAACAGCAAATTTGCTTTTCACGTGGATTTAACAAGGGATTTAATTTCTATGTTCATGTGTGCAAAGGGATATAACTTCAAGCTCTCAACATTATGGTAATTTACAGATATTATCCGGCAATTACCGAATAGGATTAACGACGTCATTATGTTGCCTGAAGAAAATAAACTAGCCCATAGTGTGCGCAATATGACGCCGTGTTAGTATGGAAAGTCCGTTAAGCATGAAAGATGCAGGGGATGCTAGTATTAGTGCCACTCTGGTCACAGTCAGGTTAGATATTGTAAATCAATGATTCAGTTGACTTAGTTCTGTGCACATTTTATCACATTAAACGTTTTTGTTATTGAAATCGGTAGGGGTTACAAACAAACGGGGAGGTATAGTCAGATTATAGTTGTGTTGCTGTGCCTTAAAGCACCGAACCAAGCCAAACGCTCTGTACAAACGAGATACATTCATGTTAGTTTCTTAGTTTTATTTATTGTTTCTAAATCGGTATACAGTATAACTTACTCCCACAAGGCTACTACCTTGGTCAATTTTAACTCAAAAGGCGAGTATATACCTCTATATTTTGGAACAACATAAAGCGATATAGGACACCGCATATTCAGTCCACAGTTTTCTTGTATATGTTATTTACCTTTACAATATCTACTCGAACAGCATAAATCTTTAATAATTATGAAGTATTTGGATATTTACTTCCAACTTCGTGAATTTTATTTATTTCTTCCTTTAGAAAAATAAGCTGCAATCACACATTAAACAATAAAGATAATTTATTTCTAAAATTCGAACACTGCACTAGTATTCCAATTATGCAGAAAGCTCACCTCAAATTGTATGAGAACTGAACGTGTATTGGACAGAAGAAAGATAATGAGAGAAAATAAAAGACTTTTATGCATGGAGGTTAATAGAGTAAATTTTTATTTTAAAGCCACGTAGATAGTTTTCTGTACTTTCAAAGCTTTATAGACTCAAAAACATAATTCAAACCTGACATTAAATTATTCCGATTTTTGTTCTGTTTGGTATATTTAGAGCCATAAAGTTTAACAAGCAACAACTATCGTGTTACTGCATTTGTTTCTTATTCTTTCTTCTTTATAATTTTAAGGGGGTGCTCTGACCACTCATATACAAGGTTCCGCATAATACGAATGTATATTATCATCAATGAAACTTAGTACCAAGTTTCAACCTGTTTTTGCCAGCTTAGACTGGATGCAACTAGGACGTTACAGTGTAAGATGTTCATTGCTAGCCTATGTCAAGACAATTGACTCTTGAACGGATATATGACATTTGCATTCAGTGGTATAAGGTAAAACTATCTCTATATTTATGTGAAAAACACAGGTATCTAAAGATAATATTTTACTTCAGTTTTGACTGTTGCATTGATATGTAGTTTTAAAAAAATAACTGATATATGTGGTGTGTATACAAAGACATAACAAAAAAGTTAACTTCCTCATACCATCCGAGCAATGTATTTTTTCTGCTCAAGATGACTCAGTTGTTTTGGTTTTCCTATCAAGTACGTTGATTAATATAGAGAAAAGACCCTATCAGCTGTAAATTTCAAGTTTTGCAAATATCTAGGCTTTTTAGGACATAAATTTCAATAGTCACAAAGAGATGCAAAATAAGTTCTAAAGCAATTGTATTAAATCGTGATTACTGTATACTACAATACATAATATTTTCCATCTATCGAAACCATGTTTAATAATCAATTATATATATGCTCTATGGATAAGGCGTGGAGCTAGCTCGCTTCTTTGTCTCAGAGAAGCTGAGGCGAGCAAGAAAAGAAAACCATTCTGAAGATAAGATACTGCATAAATGGAATCTCTCTTGTGTCTTGTGGCCTCTAAATAACCCATCCCCCCTTTTATGTTACCCCCGTAGTCTGTGTAGTGCTTTGTAAAAATTCGAACAGAATTTAGAAAAAGTTTATAAATTTTTTGTTAGGGTTTGTACACCGTCCTATTCTAGTGTTGTGGTTGCTCTTTAACCCTGGCTGGTTTCAGAACATTAATTACAAGAGTGATCCTTGCCAGGGATCAATATTGTCCAGTGTGTGCTATGTGTGTATGCTATATGTACTGTATGCTATCTATATTTTTGTATAGGCTGGCCAGATAATCACATTTATATATAGAGAGTTGTCTTTTGTTATAAGAATTCCTATTTAATAAAAAAATATAATTCCAGATAGGGAAGTTCGGTATTAGCATGTGACAGTGGCGCGTGACTCTTGTGTCTCTTGTTCACGCGCTTCAGTGACAGAGGCCAATTCCTTCATTCCCATGTCTCAAGTCCTATCTAATATGATCGTGGTGTGTGTAAGATAGACAAAGGAAGTAGAAAAATGGAAGAATAAAATAAACAGGAAACAAAATAAATATTTTTATTGCTTAGTGCATGTATGTTGTGTGTATTATACCTCGTAGTATTAGTAAAGTGTAATGTGTCATTGTTTTTGTGTTGTCGTAATGTTCTTTTTATTGACTTTACCTTTGGGGAGATCCGGTACGATCCATGCTACCTCGCGTGAGCCACGTAGCTTAGGCATCGTACCATCACTTACTCCTGAATCAGTGAAGCCAATCCGTTTCCCATTGTGTACGTACTTTTTGTTCCTATCAATGGTATGACTTAGATTTTACGAAGTATTTAATGTTTTTATTAGTGTGTTATTTTATTAGTAATGTTTAAGCCGACCTCTCTTCACAAATAGATAAGTCGTCTTAGAAAAAAAAAATATAAATTAATAAATTATAAATAAATTTTCTGAGGACCTCTAGGTTTACTAAGTATCGTTTCTTACGGTTTTCATAACTGTATTGATGAAATTTATTAGTTCTGAGTATATGTTATTATCTATAATGTCGTTTGTATATAATAGTTGCTTAGCTTGTACGGATGGGATAACGGATTATACTCATTAAGGATTAGAAGTGATGCAAGAGAAAGTATTATGGAACTACTATTAATATAAAAAAAACGAAGACAAAAAGGTATGCTGGGATCAAAAACATTTCTCGATTGATATACAGCAGTGGCGAATACGTATGCTACCCGAGGAGGGATAAAAGGTCATAAAATTTACAAATTATGCCAAAAAAATGAAGGCACCATATATTATCTATGCTGTTTCTGAAACGTTGAATCAAAAAGTTAAAATCACCAAGGATTATAATACAATACAAGTAACCGTCACCGTCTATAAGATGTCTCTATTCCCTTTCTGTTTGTCGGTTTGCCTATAAATTCGGAGTCGTTCATAGGTACAGAGGCATCGTCGCATGAAACAAGCGAAAATCCGCTACGCTCGTTTTGGACTGACTTTAGACAGTTTCTTCCTACGTTGTTGAGAGACAGAGATATATGCTATAATAAAACTGATATGCTGACAGACCAATCAACTGAGAGATGGTGGGGTGAAGTGTGCGTTCTAGGAGCCTTACCATAATGTTATTTTATTATTGTCCATCCCTATGTTCCTCCGTTGGTCGATTAGCCTGCTGCCTGACCAGAGAGAGATAGATTGGGGGAGTGGCCTTTGGCCCATGGAATACCTAACAATAATATGTTTGTAGAACCTTATTTATGGGTTTAAAAGAAAAACAAAGCATTCATTACTGTGCAATCTAGACAGGCTATTGAAAATTTGCATCATTGGTATTGTGAACTCTGTACATAAATCCCAAGAAAACTGTACACATACCATTACGACAATCCAGGTTCTGGTAGGTTATTCAGTGTATGTACAATTTCAAAGGTTTCATGAAGCTCAAATTTTTTTCTCCCTTTTTCCATATATTTCCAAGTATTTTGTCAATTGTCCATTAGAGAGAAAGATAACATGGAAAGCGAAGGAGATTTTAATGAGAGTTCATACGATGTTTAATTCATTTCAAAAAGGGGGATTACTAATAATTTTTTTTTGTCTGTTTGCTTATGTCGTTAATGATTAATCAGTGGAAATTCATAACTCATCTAGAGGATATAGAACTAATCGCCTGCTGTTGAAACAATGTTTGTATATGCGCATAACAGTATTAGTATATAAAATTGCTTTATTTTAAAACATTAAAAGCAATGTTATTTTTAATGTCTGTATATATATATATATATATATATATATATATATATATATATATATATATATATATGTGTGTGTGTGTGTGTGTGTGTGTGTGTGTGTGTGTGTGTGTGTGTGTCCTTCAATAAATTTTGAAGGCTAAAGGCAAATGAAAGTATTTTTATTTCCTACACTCACATCAAGACTCTGGATCTCTTCTTCAGATTTAGAATTTTTGATGGACTAAAACTGACCACAGTATTAGATATATCAATATCAGATGTTGCATTTTAAAAGTGTTAATTTCATCATTGTTTGTTAGAGGCTAGCTAAGTACCCATATCTTGTGAATGTCGGGATGTTTTTATTTCGAATGAACTGGAGATTAAAAGATAGTATATGATGTTCGCATAACTTTGATGCAAATACAACACGAAGGTTTGTTAAATAAAGCATAGTCAATAAGACTGCTTATTGTATGACAAGAATTTTGCAAGGGTTCTCTAAAACGATAAAAAAGAATGTTTTGTAATTTCCAATTTTAGAGAGTGCGCACAAGCAAAGATAATTATAAGAAGACAAGCCTATTTTTCATTTATATTAAATTTTGGACCGATTTTAGTTTTAGCTATGAATTAAAATGAAGTACCAACAAATTTCTTTAAAAAATTCTCAAATTGATTTTCGTTGATATATCCTAACCAGCTTTTGACAGTATGGTTTGACATGATGTTGATGTAATATATTAAATATCTGAAATGTTTGCATTATTTTCTCAAATACGCTTTGCAATTGCTCTCCGCATTTTTTTTTTTTTTTAAATTGTGACGTATAACGTGTTTCAATGGCGTATGGCTTGCATTCCCTATAACACAGTAACCACTGTCTTTGTCATCCGAAAACTATTATCATCTGTGTTGCCAGTCGCAGTTCGTATTTCTAGTAGTGAATAAATACTAATCTGATAATGTACAAGTCTGCATTTACTTACATCTCTTCCCATGAAAATAACTAATTTTTCTGATAATGTCTTGCTAGTAGGAGATACCTTCACCGTGTTATTTTATGTTATGTAACAAGCATTCTTTCAGCAGATGGCTTGCGTTACTCTCTCATAAAAGGCAGACACATTTTTCTACTAGAATTCAAACGTTTATCTCTGAAAGGCTTTCTGAGCAAGCTGATAGGATTGTAACGTTTACCAATTCACGTGTGTAAAAATTTCCACATTGTTTGTTTACAATGCGCAGTTTCTTTTATCGCGAAGAACGAAAGAAAATTTTTGCAATTCTTTAATTTTCAAAAGAATAGCAAAATTAGTTAGTGGCATTTTAAACTCAAGACAAAATCAGATCCAAAACAGCGATTGCATACATGTAGGTTACCTGTTTGATCTTGTTTATATTTATAGCATTCATCTGCAACCCAAGTTGAATCAGCTTTGTGAACAATGCAGTGTGGACTGAACGCATTGGATTTATTTTTTAAGTGGTACAAACATTGTATACCGATTTCACTAGAAAGACGTTATTTTAATTTCCGAATATTCTACAATCTGTGTTTCCATTCAAAAAAGAAATAAGATTTTCAAAATAGCACAAAATAAATGGCTGATAACCTGCCTAAGACAAATGACAATAATCTCCTAATTTTGTATTGTTTTCAATGGAAATACTTTGAACCGCAACTGCCCAGAAACACGATATGCATTCGAGCTAGCATGCAACCTCTGCCTGATCACGACATCTTGCGACTATTTATGTCAATAATAGGCAAGAACTGCTGACAGCAGCCTAACAGTGGCCCAAACCCTGTATAATAAGGACTTTTTGTGCGTTTTGTACAAAACGTTAGTTCGACAGCCGCCATATTTCTATCCGATGGGTAATACATTTTTGATACATATTTTCTTTGAAAGATATGTCAAAAGTAGTCCTTTTATTAACGAAGTACATGTTTAGTAGACCATACCAAACATGTTTTGAGGTCCTTGGATTCGGACCTATGCTTTTTTTAATTATCATGCTTGGAGTTTTGTGTGGTTTTTTTCTTTTTTTTTCCTAAAACTAACCGTGACACTGGGCAGGGCGTATGTACAACGACGGTAGTCTATTCAGATATTGAACATTTTAGAACACTAATTGTTATTAATAACTGATATTTAATCGTTTGATCATGTGCTTGATAATACAAGAGTAAAAGTCACATGTTGTTCACAACATTGAAGTGTCATATGCAATAATCCAGGAAGGGGTGAATTTAATCAAGTTGAGCCAAGGCCAAGTTAACTTTTTAGATTTAAGTCACACTCCTTTCCAAATAGTTTTGCAAGAGGCTGTTTCACGAATAAAATTTTGTGATTTCTTTCTGTCTTTTTGTTAACCTGTGTTTCGTCCTTAAATTTCTCGATTTCTGCATATTTTTAATACTGAACTTAACTATGTGGATCCTGACATAAGTCTAGCTTAATCAAGAATCAGGGTGCATCAATTGACCTTGTGCATCTGTCTGTATGCATGTATTAAATATTGCAACATATATAGAACCACTCGCCGTAAATTATAGCATTTTAGTACAAACTTAGTTCTTATTCTTCCTTGATGAACATATTGGCTCACAGAGGTCAATATGACCATCAAGCAGGACGATCATCTCAGCTTTTTATATATTTTATTTTGCTCTCGAAACCACAAGGATGGTGGTTCTTAAACTTCTGATACACAGTTGTTCTGAGGTCTAGTAGGTCTTAGATGAACAATGTGCCTCTTTGAAGAATTATTCCGCTCTCATGGGAATCATCTCAAAACTCTCACCGTTGCTATCTCTTCTTATGGCTTGTAGAATTGACAAATTTATAGTCTCCGTGTACAGTGCAGAAGACGATATACGGTTTTACCCTTGTCCATCTTTCCGTCATTCACACGTTGGGTTGTTTTGGCGTTCAGATCAGTTTCTCGTGCACCTTTACTTCGGGATCATATAAATTATTTATTATTTGAGGATGCCTCTGGTAATGCGTTATATGTGGGCCCCTCGTTAGCTCCCAGCTATTTTAGCTGGTAACCATTAAGTTGTCCCCCCAAGTTGCCGAAATTTATAAAGGCATTTCTGTGTTCGTGTTACCCCCAAAAGTCTGTGTTGTTGTTTCTTCTTGGTAAAAGAATCAAGAAGAATTTTAATTCAAAAATTTATTTAGATATTATTTTGGAATTTGGGGTTGATCTTTCTTATTTGGTACTGGACGAGGTACCAGGTCTGGTCCCTCAACGTTCCCATATTTTGAGATTTTGGGTTCTGTACTTCCCACCAGAGACAGATGTCTAAGGTTGGGTTCCTTCCCCCGTTTACCGTTTTCTTTTGTGATCTTTGCCAGAGATCACATACTGTCCTGTGTTTACTATGTGTATATTGCTATTTTGTGTGCTTGCTTCTGTTTTCATGTAAGGACGGCATCGAGGTCAAAATTTTACCCTTTTTAGTTGTCTAGTAATTTATTTTATTATTTTAAAAAAATGTTTTGCTTGTTCTCTTCTCTTTCCACTTTAAATGTTTCCTTTTCTTTCTTTTTTCCTTTCCTTTTCTTCCTTTTTTCCTTTGTTCTTTTCTTCCTTTCCTCCTCATTTGGTCATGAGAGATTTGTGAAGTACTATCTCCAAAATTTAAAACATAAAATTAAAAGAAAGCCAACCGTTATGTCTGTGTTTTGCTTGTATGAAGTGGGTGGGTTTTTTATCGCTCATGATCGTGTTTGCACGAAAAGTGCAAAAAAGGGCGCTAGGCCTAACCCCATATAAAGAGCCGCACTTGCATTATTTCTCAGTTGTCATGCTGTTGTGTATATGTGGGCACAGTCTGGTCTGCCACCTTGCGCGATTTTTCGAGTCTTCTACATTATCAGGGCCTCTAGTTACAGAGAGATTAAAGAGACTCGTAGGCAATATCTACGTGCCCTCTTCTCGTGTTAGTTCTCTGTTCCAATGTATGTTCCGGCTTCATAGTAAAGGTTTTGCTATAATTCCGGTTTCCGCTGCACTTATCTTGGTTCTGGTGGGGTACTACTCTTCTTAATGTAAGCAGACTCTCTTTTCTTCATTTAGAAAACCTGCTCTAAAGACAAAAAAAGCCAAACTTCAAACAAAGAGTACAAAAATCATGGAAAAGGCTTTGCTTTTCCATTTACGTATGTGTTTTTGTTTGCATGTATGCTATTATTGCGTAGGGTAACCATGCTAACCTGTTAGTATATATATATATATATATATATATATATATATATATATATATATATATATATATATATATATTAAGTATATAAGGTCTTTGAGCGTAAATATGATGTGCACCGGTGTTTCCTCGGGCTCCACCACAGGCCTGTCCAATTCGCGTAGCGCAATGTGATATAGCCCTGTTGTATCTACCCTCGATACATCCCCCGGCGCACAGGTCCCCTTTCGCCGTCTGTGAGACTTTTTGTACCTAAAGGGTGATTGTTATGGTAATACTATCTGAAAGTGGGTTATCTTTAAATGTTCGGTGATGGTTTTAATAGTACTGAGATGACGGTACCATGTTTTTCGAAAAGCCTGTAGAGCTCGGGACATTTGAGAGAGGAGCTTCCAGCCTGCGCACAGGCTGGTACCAACCCCTAGGAGGGGCGGTGTACTGAAGCCCATCTCCCACAGTAGTCATCTCCCTCCAGGGGTTTGGGAGGAGGTTTATCTTTTAGCAAACTATCTTTTCATTCTTATAATGTGTCCGCATTTCAACAATTTTGTAATTATATAATCTATAACTTTTTGTATTACATTCTTATCTGAAATGCGGTCTAAATACAATAAGTTATTTTCATGGTACCTTCCTTTCTGGCTAATTAGGTTCTTTAAACTTTCCCTGTCTACCCTATTTGCATCGCACTGAATGATTACATAATTTGTTGTTTGCTCTCCTGCACTGCGGGCAATTAGGGATCTTTTTATCATGTCGCTTTTCAGCGCGACTTCTCCCGTAAGCCACACATCGTGCAGGTATTTTAAGAGCATACTTTGTCTATTAAGTGAATTTACCCCTCACCACTTTTTCCACACATCCACCCAGACGATCTGTCTGTTCTTTTGTTCTACCTTTATTAACATATTTTTGGTTGCGTCCTCTATAACCAATTCGTACGTTTCTTTTTCATACATGGTTTTTTGTCTCTATATCTCAATAGGAGTGTTTTCATTATTTGTACCTCCTGTGTACCTGTAATTGTTTTGTTAAATTGTTATTCCTATAAATGTCTGCTTTGTTCCTCAGAATGAAGCCAAACCAGTAAATGTATAAATCTTCCCATGCAAAGAATGGGTTCGCTTTTAATATTTTTTTAATCCTATTTAATATATTTGTGGTTTTTGTATTGGGTAGATTTGGAATGTTTATCCATCCCCGTTCTTTGGCTCTGTACAGGTATTCTTTTGGTAAATAATTCAGTTTTCCGCTCCACAAATAATGTATAAGTGGCTTAACCAAATCATCAAGTTTTTATTTTCAAAATCAATTGATTTCATTATATAGTTTACATTGCTAGATAAGTACGTGTTTGACGCTAGGGCACGCTCCATTATGCTGAGCTGCGTAAGCGCCCATATGTCTGTTTTCTTTCATTTTTTTTCTACATGTTTTTGTAGTTTTCTAGATCTGTTTTGTGCCCAAAGGTTATACCTGGGGCCTTGACCGTTCATTTAATGTGATGGGGGGGGAGGGGGGTATCCAGGGTGATTTCCCCTCCATTTTCCTATTAATAAGATTTATTTCCTATCATGGTTAATTCTAGAACCTGAGGCATTCCCAAACTTTTCAAATTCCTTGAGTAGGAGTTTAAAGGAATTTGTATCAGTTATAAAATTTGTACAGTTATCAACATGTCATAGCATTTTTAGTTCATATTTCAAATTTGGTATGCGTATTCCGACAATGTTTGGATTGATTCTTATCTTGTGACTTAAGATTTCTATTGCTATTACGTATAATAGCATAGACAGGGGGCATCCCTGTTTTACTGATCTTTGTATATAAAATTTCTCTGTTGTCGCACCATTCACCTGTACATTTGAAAAGATCTCATTATACAGGATTGTGATCCATTTTCGGAAGTTATTTCCGAGACCAAATTTCTCTAGCACTTTTTCTACATAGTTATCTTCTAATCTGTCAAAGGCTTTTTCCTGGTCAAAAAGTACCACAGTACCTTTTTGGTCAGTTATACTTAGAAAGTCAGTCGTGTTCTGTATATTCAGAATCTTGCTTTGGATATCCCTCCGTTTTTCCCCGCAACTCTGGTTACTATTATCGTTGGCATACTGCTTTTTATCCTGTTGGATACGATCATACTGAGGATTTTATAATCTACATTTAGCAGAACGATAAGTCTCCAGTTTTTTAACACGTCCCTTCCCCTCATATAATATGGCTATTAGACCCTCCCTCATAGATTTTGTCATTTTTACCCCTCCAAAAAGATGTTATTATATAGAGATTCCAGGATTGGTGTTATTTCCTTATTTAATTTTTGATAGAATTCAGCGGTCAGCAGTCAGTCCGTCTGTCCCTGGTGATTTTCCTTATGCAGAGAGTTTCTTGTATTTTCTATCCCTACGCTCTTAATAAAGTCTTCACATTGTTCTCTGTTCTCTTCTAAAATGTTCTCACATTCTACAACTTGTATATAGGTGTTTATCTCTTCTAAGACAATATTTTGCCAGGTATATAGTTCCTCATAGTATTTTCTTATACATTCCAAAACCTCTTTTTTCCCTGTGTATATCTTGTTCCATCATTTATTTTATCTAAACTTCTTTCTTTCCCTCTTATGATTTCTTCTCTTTTATACAATCCCACAGCTTATTCATACTATTTTGTGAATTTCCCTGCGCGAATTTTTCTTCGCTGTTTTCCTCATCTAAGATCTTGCTTAAGCGCGTGCGCGCCTCTTATTTTCTTTCTTCATTTTTCTCAGGGCTATTAGTTATTTATTTTTTCCTTATTCTTTTTTTCCTTCCTAATCCTACAATATCTTTGTGTCAATTTTTGGAATTTGAGCTTAATAACATCCCACTCTTGTACAATGTTTTGATTTACTCTTTCAAGAAATTGCATTAGTTCGTACTTTTTTTTTTGTTTTCAGATTCTTTCTCATTTAGAATATTGCGACATAAAACTTGTCTAACCTGCGTGATTGATTTAAGCCATACTCATATATATATATATATATATATATATATATATATATATATATATATATATATATATATATATATATATATATATATTTCTTAATAAATTTAATTTCCATTATTCGTCTCGTAGCTCTTTTTTATTAGGGTATTCATTTTTTAAGTAGTAAGTCATTTGGTGTTCCTTTTTTCTGTCTATTTCATCGCCTCCCCCCCCCAATTATGTATCACCCTCCCCATTACAAAATTTTCCATCGTAACGTGCTGTATTTATGTTGCCAAATTTTAAACAAAGGCCACTCTCTTTGCCCTGTGTTGGGCAGGATATTAGAAATTTAGAATTTGCCAATTATTGGTGTTTATTTGGAGCATTCCTCTTTCAAAAGCATCTCCTATTTGAAATTCGTCCCATTATATATTTTTTGCGGCTTTAACGACTATGGATACCCCTACTTTACTTTCTCCATGATTAAAACTCACTTATTGTTATCACGTTCATTTTTTTCTTTTATTTTGGCTTGTATTTCATTGGACATGTTGTACTTTTCCTGTAGCAGTATACTATCAAAATCATTCGTTTCTTTTATTGAGCGCTCTATTTTATCATCATTTATCCCATTTGTATATATGCTAGCTATCCGGAAGTTAGATCCCTCCATATTTTCTTGGGTTTAATTTTCCATAGAAATATCCGAGGAAAAAATAGTTTTCCTGGTAATGGTTATTGTATTTGCTGTCGGTCTAAATTATTTGTTTGATCCGGCCGTGGTCGGCCAGGGCGTGCTTTTTGTTTCGTCGTGCGTTTCATCCAATGCTTCTGTTTCTACCTTTTCTGAGCCGTCCATCCTTAATTCCCCTGATTCAGTTGTGTCGTTTGTCCTACATTCGTTATTTTCTAATTCTATGTCATGTTCCATATCAAAATGAACTGACTCGCTTTGTTGCGTTTCTGTTGGGTCCGTTCCGTTAAAGTCAGTCTTATCCAGAATTTCGTTCCTTAATGTTTGGTCTATCCTCGTCGCCTTGTCCCTCTCTTTTATTTCTTTTTGTAGCTAAGGATTTTTTGGGGCGGAATTCGCGTTTGTGGCGTTTAGCAGCAGGCAGGGTGAACAGACCTTTTGTCTGAATCGTCATTTGTCTAAAACATAATGTTCCTACGAATGGCTGAAAAAACAATGTCAATAACTCTAAACCAAAGCCTCTAACCGAGATTATTTCCATATAGTTAAAAACGAATAATAAATCTTTTGGGTTAGCTCATTTTTGTTATTTTATTTTTGACTTTTTGTTTTTAGATTTTTATGCTACTCGTTTACTCGTTGGTCACTCAATTTTGGTTGGTTCATCCTGCCTGCTGCTATAAATTAAACAGCCAGTATAAATAATATTATCAATAATGAATATTGGAGAACCACATTCAGCTAAATTAGCTCGAGAGCGATTAGAGGCAATTAAAAAATATTTACCTGCCCGTGATTCTGTCAAGCAACAACTACAATCGCGTCAGGAATCTCATGTTGAATTTGAAGAGGATACAAAACAATTATTTAAACCTATTACAGAGACCACTAAAGGTCTTCTTCCTACGTTAGAGAAAACCGCTGAAGCAACTGGAAAAAAGCAGAAAGAACTAAAAAAAACAAAAAAGATTTTACGAGAACTTCCGGCTGAAATAGCTGCTGCTCAACCAATGCAAGAAATACTTGAAGGTATTGATCAAGCTCATGCTGAAATAGGTGATATAAAAGATCGTATACCGGAATCAGAAAAAGAACCAGAAGCAAGAGCTAGGGTTAATTTGGTTGATAAGTTTACTGAAGAAGCTATTGATTTTATTAGAAAAGCCGAAGATTTAAAATTAATTGAGATTGCTGTAAGAGATTATTATAATCGAAAACAATTTTTAAAATCTGACTTCGCTGATGATCCCGTAAATGAGGATACTTGGCACAAATGGATATATCGTATACGCTATAACGTTAATCAAGCTCGAAACAACGATCCAAATTTTATTGACTATAAAAATAAAATAGATAACTATATTGTACAACAATTGCCACAATCTCCAAAATCACAAAAACAACCACGATTTAAATTACCACTATCACCATTATCACTACCACTACCACAACATGTATCACCATCACCACAACAACAGTTGCCACAACTATTACTACCACTACCAGAGCAATTGCTACAATCTCCAAAACAACAAAAACCAAGCAAAAAGGAAGAGGAGGAAGAAGAATATTGGCCGTCAGACACCTCTTCTGGCAACATAAGTGGAAGTGGATTTACTACTCATGGAAGTGGTCTCGTTACTCAATGTCCTAATAACGTCCTTACCGACGTTGAACGACTAGAAATCCTCATCGGAGGAAAACGAGCTGGTAATAATTCTCCAGAAATAATTAATGAAGCAGCTGATATTTGTAAACGATTATTTACAGGCGGTATCATGGATATTGATGTTTATCATTCTCTCATTAATGAAATCGCCGACGATTATTACAGTGACTGAGTACGTAATTAAATATAATAATTATAATAAAATGATCGTGTATATTAATCAATATAGACGTACTATGAGAACTATAGATTCACAGGTATATAAAGCGACATGCGGATATAAAATAGGTGATGTTGTTCAGTGTTTATTTAGAAGAATATCCCCCAAAAAAGTAATACCTATTGCAAAACTATTGGGAATAAGGGTTATTAATGCTATTAGTAAATTATTTTTGGTAATCAGCGATAGATTAGCGGAATTATCACATCAATTAGTATATAATTAAATACAATTACTATAATAAAATGATCGCACATAGTACTCAACGTGGACCAACCATGGTCAGGGTAATAAACTCACGATTACCAGTTTACAAAACAACCTACGGAGATGGACTAGGTGATGTTGTTCAGGGTCTATTTAGAAGAGTAGCCCCAAAAGCAATACCGATTGCAAAGCAACTGGGAATGAAAGCTATTGATGTTGTTCGTGAAAAAGGTATTGGTGCTGTTGGTAATGTTGCTAGTAAAACATTTTCAGCGATCAACGATAGACTAGCACGATTAATACGACGAAAACCTCAACCAGTAAAATTACCTAGCACTGAAGTAATGCCCGCAAATGTCAGTAAAATAATAAATCAAGCTGCGAATCAAAAACTAGCAGAGTTGGCTAGTGTACCAATGTCAGAAATAGATAGAAATATAACCGCTAGTCTGATAGCGGGAAGTGGTCTTCGTGTTAGACGATAGCAAATATAATAAAGATGTTCAAACGTATATCTGATCCCGCATTCGACATGGACGCACCAGTACTCAGGGATGAGTTTGTGCGTGATTATCAATATTATTCTTATGACGCTCGAATTCCAGATCAGCGTGGGAGGATTGAACTACAGGTTCAGGATACAAGTAGGTATTTCCTACCCGCTGAGGCGTTTATTGAGGTTGAAGGTGAGATTTTAAATAACGCTGCTCCTGCAGCACCAGTAGCATATGGAGCTGAAGTTCGGGTTGGTTTTGTTAATAATGATATTATGGCGTTATTTGATAGCGCTACGTATATGATTGACGGAAAAAATATTGAATCAATTCAGAAAGACGTTGACGTTGCTACAACAATACTTGGTCTTGCAAGATACAGCGATGATTATTCAAGATCTGCTGGTCCATCAATGATGTTTGCGAAGGATGCAAATGATCAGCCTGATCACAGAAATCAGATTTTTCGACGGCCCAATAATCGAGCTGTTTCTCCTGTTGCTAGTGATGATGTTGAAGATCTATATTTTCCAAATCCCGATTTTAATTTAGGATTTGCAGCACGTCGATTAATGTTGAAAGGTAATAGAAGATTATTTTCATGTTCAAATTCCACTTTTACATATATTTGGATTTTGTAGAAATGTCAGAAAGGTTATTTTTGGAGCCAAACATACGGTTGTACTAGTACGAAAAGCCACGGACGATGATGCATTATGGAGACCCATTGGTGATCCTGGTAAAGTAGTATTAACCAAGCTTTCATTATGGATGCCAGTAATGACTCCATCAATATCTGAAGAAGATCGTCTACTCTCTTTTATGAATCAAGGTGGTAAATCAGCGTTGTCATGGCTGACAATGACCACAGATGCTATCCAGAGTAATATTGATGGTTTATTCACGTGGCAGATAGCTTCCCAGCAGGGTGTTTCTGCACCACGGCATATATTTATTGCATTACAAAATACTGCACGGGTAAACAATCAACTACGTAGTATGACGATATTTGATAAAATCGGTGTTTCTGAGGTTTCGTCAAGAATAAATGGACATCAAGAACCATCCGAGGATATTTTATTGAATTTTGATCAAAATCATGTAGCACGTGCATATCATCGATTAATGACGTTTATGGGACGTGATCAAAATATTGATACTGGTTTACAAATATCACAATTAGATTTTACAACATTATATCCGATCTATTATTTTTCTCTGGAACATTTGGATTTATACAGACAATCTGTTGTTGATATACACTTTCGAGCTCGCGTTCTGAAGCCAGTAGCAGCGGTAGGACCACCAGCAATAGAAGGTATTGACAATTACAGAGCAATAGCCGTTATACTTAGCGATAAATCGATGATACTTGAAGGTGCTGGTGGACGAATGCGAGTAGTTGATGCTCCAGTAGAAAATATGTAACACGTAATTAGATCGCTCATAATATTATAATGTCATATAATCACGGTAGTGTTAGTCTGACTCCTGGTCAGATTAAAAGGCTACAATCAGCATCAAAAGATAACTGTGGAATAAAAATATCGCTAAAGAAAGAACAGATAAGCGGCTCAAATAAATTATCTCTTACAGAACGTCAGCTCAGGCATTTCAATGAAGCCAAAATATCAAATAAAGGTATAAAACTTAATCTTTCTGCGGGTGCCATTAAAGACATCGCTAAGACGGGTGGTATATTTCCATTTCTTGCTGCTATACCAGCATTAATAGCCGCTGCAGCCCCAGCTGTTGCAAAAGCAGCTGCATTAGGTGCCGTTGGAACCGCTGCTGGAATGGCATTAAAGAAAGCAACGGGTCAGGGAATTATGCACGCGGAGAATCTAAAAAAAAGATCACGGGCAAAACAACACGGAGGACGTCTAAGAGCACCAAACGTACCACAGCCGGGCCGTCTAAGATTATCAGGCCCAGCATACGGTCGCGGTCTAAGATTGCCAGGGACCCCACATTCGTGGTACGGAAAAGGCCTAAGATTACCATGGACAGTTTACTGATATCGCCTATGTCCAATTTTGATTTACTCGATGCTGCTAAAAAATTAAAAATAAAAAACCTCAGAGGAGTTTTTATGCGTGATCAATTACCAAAACAACCAAACAATATTGAAACTGGTATTATTAATCTCGATAAAAACTCTGGACTGGGCACACACCGGGTTGGATATGCAATTGATCCACGTGGAATTATTTATTTTGATTCATATGGATTAGCTCCACCGATGGAATTCTTAAAGTATGTTAGCGCCGATCAAAGTACTCCAATCTGGTATTCAACGCTACCAACACAAACATTAACTGATCCGCCAATATGTGGTCGTGAAGTACTTAACGTACTTGATGCTGTATCAAAATCAACAGAACCACCTCACAAAGTTGTGCATGAATATACTACGTTGTCACATTCAAACAGACATTAGTAAATATAATGGTAGATATTTACGGAAGATCTTCTCGTGGTAAAGCTCAGCAGCAAGCTGATTTATCTAAATACGCAACTCTCGATCAGCTCAGAAATGAGATTGACGATTTATTAAATATTACAAGTGTTGATCAAAATGAAGTAATTGTTTTTCAGGATAAAGAAGGACGATTAACAACTAGTAATATACAACTGCCAGATGTACTCATACGAGTTCCTAATGCGGTTGTTAATAATATCGTTACTTTTACTGATCAGGGTAAAATACAAGATTCCGGTACGTCAGTCAACGATTATATTAAGAAAGCTGATGATTCATTCACGGATCACATTATCATGAACCAAAATAAAATTACAGGTCTTGGAAATCCAACCGAAGTTGCGGACGCTGCAACAAAGAAATATGTCGACGATCAAGAATCTAAGTACGTATTAGTCAACGGCGGTATAATGCGTGCATTTCTCAATATGAATAATAATGGTATTAATAATCTCAGAACACCAGAATCTGATTTTGATGCTGCGACGAAGAAATACGTCGATGATAAGGAAATTCCTCTAAAAACAATCAATGACGAAATGACTACACTCAATGCTACTTTTTCTAGACATGTAGAAACGTTCTTAAATTTTCGTCGAAATATAAACAAAACCATTAAAGATTTTTTTGGGGAACAACCAACCGTTGACATAAAACTAGCCGACGTTAACATGAAACTCAATGATATTGTTAGTGGAATACCTAATATTGTTCAAAAAACTAATCTGATTAAAATTCCACACGGACAAATTAAAAATATCGTGTATACAGTAGCATCAGGATTAACAACATGGTCACAGCAAAATAACACTATCAAATATACCGCAGAGGTTACTGGTGTTTATAGACTGTCTATCTTTAGCTCTGCAAAGTTTAAAATTTATACTACAACATTTCCGTGGCGTCATTCAACCGATACTTTCTCTGGAGTTGTATCTATAGTGTTAAATAAAGATGCTGAAGAAATATTTTTACTGGAAGCAGATGATCAAACAATAACCGCAACGTCTTACTGGTGGTGTTTGGAATTTGTAGCTGAAACATCACAATTAGTCACTTAATAAAATAATAATGAACCAACATCAGCCTCGTATCGACGTTCAACGTTACAGATGCAATCAGGTATGTGAACGTCTAGCTAAACTAAAGGATTTTATCGATTATTATAACATGAAAATAAAAAAATATCGAAGGCGTATAGTTGCTATTGATGTAGTTGTTTACTCGGTTTCTGCTGTTATTGCTGGAACAGGATTATTATTATCAACATTGACGATGACAGCACCTGCTGTTGTAACCATCATTGTTTCGGCATCAACGACTATTGCTGGTGTTCTCGGTATTATCGCTAAAAAGATAGATACTTGTACAAATGCTAAATTGCACGATTATATGATTAAATTACATACAGTGGCAGCTGCGTGCTCTAAACTATCGTCGGATATTTCTTCATGTGTCAGTGATGGTGAAATATCTGATGAGGAGTTCGCAATGATGATGAAAACCTATGATGACGCGTTTAAGGTGATCGCTAATGATTTTAACGAATTAAATAACAACGATAATAATAATGACATACAGGGAGTTACTTCAACAGATCGTCACTAATACAACTCCGTCAAAAACTACTATGATCTCATTAAGTTCGACCAATCCTGAGTTTAGTGTCAATTTTCCAACATCAATTCCAGCAAAGGAAATAGCCCTAGCACAATTGCGAGTTTATTATAGCTGGCCAAATATTAGATCAAAACCATTTGGTGGACTACAGCCAAATAATTCGCTGGTATTCGCCAATAAGAATAAGCCTGATGGAACTCCTGATTGGCAAGTAGTTGCTATTCCAACAGGCAGTTATCAAATAGAACAGATTAATGATGAGTTCCAACGCAGAATTAAATCTATTACAGGAAAAGAATCAAAAATAGCAATTACTGTTTACGAACCAACACTATCGGCGGTGATTGAGATAAATTTCCCTGATTATTCTGTAGATATTTATCAAAGTTCGATTAAATCAGTATTAGGATGGCCTGAAGTTGAACCAGTTTATCAAGGACCACCAGAACCACAACGATCTGATTTCGTTATAGATGTTGAAAAATTTATAAAACTTCCAGAATATCGAAAAACTAATCCGTTCATTGAGATTCCGGATGCTTATCGTGGTTATAAAACTTATAATCATTTTATAGATTTCGTTCAGGGTAAAGGTACAACAAGAATAACAACAATTAATGTTGAAGAAATTAACTCAAAATCAAAACCAATTAAACCTGAACATGGACGTGTACTTAATGATCTAAGAAATTTATTTTCCAGCATCAGCACTTCCTACAACGATGACTTAAAAAATCAAATAATTGCAGTAATACAACATTTGAATCAAGTTGCATCAGACTTAGAATATGTAAATAAGGCTATCGTTGACAGAGAGAAAACATTAAACGTACCGGCAGATAGATTTCTTAATACTTACATAGTTAATGAAGACGGTCCTATTCAGCGTGTAAGTTATAAACGTTTATTTAAAACAGTGTTTCTTAAATTTTATAAAATTATAGAAGAACAGCTGCCAACGTTTGTAATTCCGGGATTTAACTCTGAGGAGCTAAAGAAATCAGTTAATGATCTTATTGATGAATATTTTAAAAGAATATGTGATTCATGGAAAAAATTAATAACTACACCTACCATTCTTAAATATAATAATGATCCACATGGTGGAGGCCGCCATATCTCACCTGGTATTGTTAATATAGCATCAACGATCGCGGTCAATCTAGTATGTGACGTAATTGATGGCAGCTATCAAGTAGATCTTGAAAAATCCACTCAAGCTCAACAAGGGTATATATTATACGCATTTAATCCTGAAGTACCGCCCGGGTGGTTAATTGTATCTGAGCCAATTAATCCAGTTTATCTAAGTGTACATAATCCATTATTGTCAAGAATAAATTTCAAACTTACTGACCAGACAGGATACATTTTGGATTTAAGAGGGGAATCACTAAATGTGAATCTGTATATACGCTCATAGAACGTCCGAGTAAATAATTCCTGATATAATCAGGGGGAAAAAAATAATCTGATTCTGAAATAATAATACTTCTTTTTACTGATTGTTCATAATCTGATGAGTAAATATATGAAATGGTTACAAATTTCCTTATCTGATGGGTAAATAGGTAATATTGTTAATGAAATGGTCATAAATTTCCTTATCTGATGGGTAAATAGGTAATATTGTTAATGAAATGGTCATAAATTTCCTTATCTGATGGGTAGTTTACTAAAATAATCAATTCCTATGATTAAAGTAATTGTATATATAATGAAGCGAGATAACTCTGCTCTCTCTCTCTCTGCAGAGTAAATTAAACGATTATTTCCCTTACTACTACGTTCGATTTACAGACAACGAATATTTCTTGTTTTTCTTTAATTATTTAGCGATTTATTTGTTTTCTGTATGCAATTAGCTGTTAGTGAATCAGTAATTTGTAACAGAAAGGGATATTGATGCATCTTTTAACTCTGATAACCTTAAATTCACGTCGGTTTATATACCAAGTGCGTAAAATTATTTTTAGCTCTAACACATGTATTTTGACCTTAACGAACGATAACTCATACAGAAAATGTAATATGCGATTATTTTATGAATTATGTTTGAAAAATTGAAGTAAATTCAGGCTACAGTTCTACAATAACTGATTTTATTCTATTAGTAATACAAGTCAAGAGTAATCACATGTGAGATAGTGCAAATAGTTTTATATACTTAAATTTAACTGTATTATTGATAAGAGAGCGGTGGCCGAGATGGTAAGGCGTTTAGACGTAGATCGAAGTTGTGCAGTCTCTCGCGTGTTCGAGTCTCCAAAAATGCTAAAGATATTATCTTGCATTTGGCGACAGATGCTATTTATAATTGGGGGTACGAAACCCAACAGAAAAATAATACAACTCTCTCACCATGTAAACACGTGGTGAGTGTACTTTTGCACTCTCATGGGGTTTATATGAGGGGAGAGTTGTATAAAATCTGTTGGACGTAGGTAAATCCCCAGTTAGGATAAGTTAGGATAAGATCATCTGTATATAATCAAAATCATCACCATTTGTATATATTCATGTTCATACAATCATATGTTTGTGCCGTCCTCAAAAAATATAATCAAAATCATCACCATATGTATATATTCATGTTCATACAATCATATGTTTGTGCCATTCTCAAAAAATATAATCAAAATCATCACCATTTGTATATATTCATGTTCATACAATCATATGTATATCATCCTAATCATTTGTATATAATCATACAATCATATGTATATAATCATACAATCATATGTATATAATCATAATCATATGTATATAATCATACAATCGTATGTATATTATCATACAATCATATGTATATAATCATAAGCATCTGTATATATAATCATAATCATCCTCAAAACAGTCCCCTCTGACCTTCTGAGCCTGCTAGAATGTTGTTTGGCAATCTAGGGGTTCACATAGGGTTATGGGGACTACATTTTTTATAATATGATTTAGAATTATTCAGAAACTGATTATTATTTTTATTTTAAAGAAATATTTATATATATAATGAACCAAGAAAATATTAATGCTATTATTTCCGCTATTAAAAAATTAAAACATGACGGAATAAATCTCTCTGATAATCTCGATCCTGAGAAAATATTATGCGATTATGAAATATTAAAACAACGAAAATTTGAAAATAAATACACATTACCATCCAATTATAAATTCGTAAAATCAATTTATCAGTCTATGTTAGAATCCTTGGCAATGGTAAATGACAAACAGGTAAAACTGTTTGCGCCTCTTGCACGTTCGATCGAAAATATCAGATCCGAACTATCTCGTGAATACGAAAAAAAAAGATTGTGGACAATCGTGTAATGCAGTTGAGAAAGATTATGTTATTTGATTCTGTCAATAACACTGAGAGTGACACTGAGAGCAGCGACAGTGAAGGTACCCCTGGCAAAATTGATAGAGTCGAACTATATACAGTATAAAAAAAAAATATTTATTTGTTAGGAAGACAGAGTTAGATATATTCAAATATAATCAGCTGATCATATTTTATTGAATATGCAGATTTCTATGTTTTATTTGCAACAAATTGTACTGAAGCAGGATGTATGCTAAAATATTTGGCAGCTGCGTTTATTGATGGAAAAGTTATTTCTTGGCTTGTTTCTGTATTTACGGATTTAATAGATCTTCTTGCAAACTTTTTACATTTTCCAGTATTTCCACGTGCAGAATTCTGACTATGTGTAATAGCTTGCAGGTTACATAGATGATTATTTTTGGGATTCCCATCAATGTGATCAACTACAAGTCCATCTTTAACGACTCCAAAATAACACTTGTAGATGAATCTATGAGATAAATGGTGTTTATCTACACTGGTATTGAATTTAAAATAACCAAATTTATTAATACTACCGACTGGTTTTTTTGATCGACAGTGTCTGATTACACCATCTCGAGAAGCTTCGTAATTTGTATATATTGGATGTGCTACAAATTCGTTTTGCTCCATTTATATATAATATTATTTGTTTAAATCGTTTTTAGAGAATCTGGCCAAATAACCTTCTGCTGATTTTATAGGAGATTCTCCTGAAGCTTTCTTATCGTAGTATCGTTTTAATTCCCTGTATTTTTCCGCCACATTTTATACATAACTGAGTTTTTCCTCTGACTCCAACACCGCATTGAATACATGGTATTGGTCCCAGACTCCCATTTTTGATGCTTTGCATATGATATCCACAATATTCATTCACGCATGTTTTGTTACAAGCAGAAGTATATCCAATTTTGAGCCAAGCACATTTGTTCTTTGTTTCAATCATTATATATGTACTAAAATTTTAATTTAAATACTTGTCTTAATTATATGAACGAATTATCGGCAATTGAACATAAAAGAGCCAGATTTGATCTAGATAGATTGTCAGAATATAAATTTAGTATTTCTATGCAGGATCTGGCATTAACGGATGTGGAAATAACCGAACGTATCCGTGAAGCAAAGAATGAATTTCGTAATAGTGGTGCTGCTCATGTATGGTCAACACTCAGAATCGGAAATATTGTAGATACTATAATGAAAGACAAACGAGGAAAAGCAATTATTAATCACCTTGATGATCAAAAATATTTTATTTTAATAAAATTTATTGTAAATACAGAAGAAGATACTTGGATTATTCGTGATAAGCGTGATCCAGTCCGCATACAGTCAGGAAATAATATTGTTCTTTTGAATAATAAATCTAAACCCAGAATACTAACCGGTGCTGACAAATTGTATTATGAACGCGCATATCCCGTTACTGCGGTTGTATATGCAATATATCCGCTGAATAATAAACCTGACGTCAATGATCTCAAGCCGATGAGACTGTCAGAGTCAAGAATAAATTGTGTAGCTGAACGAGTTACAGAACATTTCATAAACGCGATACGTGGTAATGGTCTGACAGATTTAAGGCGTAAAAAAATAAATACGTGGGAAGAATCAGTTAAAGTTACTGGAGCATCTATTAGCGACGTTGATAAACTAGGAAAATTATTAAAATTTCCAATAAAAGTGAAGACGTTAACAGGAGAGATTTTGTATAAATCAAAATATGAATTAAGAGGAGCTTCGATAGATATTATTGATCATAATGCACATGCATGGACCTCAGCAGTAACAATATTTCCACGAGACAGAACGGTTAAATTTTATGATGGCCATATATTTGATTTTATCAAAAATATTAGTAAAAGTGACCCTGTATCTGTTTGGTTATTTCAAAGTTCAGAATATGATTATTACGATCAGTTTGTACGGCCTAATGGTGATATTTACCGTACAGAATCTCTTAATGTAGAAATGGAACATCTTGCGCTGAAATATACTTCAGACGATGTCAAAGTTAGACAATTATTAAATAATTGTTTTACTGTTCCATCTGTAGCGGCTCATTTTGCTCAGGAGAAATATTTATGGAAACCAACACAATCGGAATTTCTTGAAGATGTTCATAAAAGCTGCGTAGAATATGGACACGGAGGATTGTGGAATACTAAATATAAGTATAATGACGTTATATCCGTTGATATGGTAGCGTGTTATCCTGAGAGTTTTCTTGGATACGGAGAATGTTCTGAATACTTTAAGAGATTTGGACATCCATCACACGAGATGACCAGAATTGCGATAAACGGACATTTACTAGATTTTGACTTAACCGGATTTGCTCATGTAGAATCATTTGAGTTTGCAGAAAATCTCCATCCGATTACTTATGCTTGGTTTGGAAGACATTTTTTAGAAAAATGTTGGGTTCCAATAGTACTATTGCGATATCTGCTTGATGCTGGAATTTTAATATCGTTGAGGGTAAATGAAGCAATTATATCGTATAGTCCACAGAACCGGATAGATTTAATATCGATGATGCCAGGAAAGAATTTCCTGATCTTAATGAAGATGACCGTAAATGCAGGGACGAGCATGATGAAAAACTTGCGAAAGATCTTGGTAGAAAGATAATTGGTAAATTTACTCAAGGAGGAGCATATGATCATAAAAGACACTGTACAAGATTGATTATGGACGATGCTGAACTCGATTTTATAATCGCTGACACAACGGAAAAAAATACATTTATAAATCGGTGTAATGCTTATTTATCAGACGGAACCAAACTAGGTACAATTGTGAGCTATCTTGATGGTGACTCACCGCAATTTACTCATTTAAGATCATCAATGCTAGCCTATGTTTCGATAAATCTACTGTCTATGATAAATAGATTTCCTCGTTACGCTGTCAGAGTCGCAACGGATTCGTTTTATATAAATAAAAAATATCCAGATTTCTTAAAACCGCTACTTGGTAATGGTGAATGGGGATCATGGAGAATAAAACAAGAAAATATACTAACTTATTCTGAATCTGCCGACGTTGAAATTAAGGAAATATATTACAAAAATAATAATCAAGTATTAAAGTTATCAGCACCATCTGTATATTATCCTGTGGCTAGACATACAACTGTTTATCTTAACGGATGCGGTGGTTCAGGTAAAACAACTCGTGTGATTAAATTATTCATGAATAATAATTCAGATATAATTGTTTTGACACCTACACATAAATTAGCCAGGGAAATAAAAGAACGAGGAGTAAAATCATGTACATATCATAGTTTCTTTAGATGGTGTGGAGACACATGGACTCCTGAACGAATGGGTGAGAAATATATACCTAAATATATTATATGGGACGAGGTAGACACGGTGTCGTTAGAAATATTAAAAACATTTCTTGATTGGTTATTAACAAAGAATACTGCTGTAATAATGTGCGGTGATCATGGTCAACCACCACCCTTTATTAGACAGTCACCATATGAATGGCTGAAGAATAACGTAGATTATTATGAAGAAATAAATGATGACCATAGAGCTATTGATGAACCGCTGAAAGAACTTAAAAGATTAATCAGACTACAGCCAGATAAAATACAATGTGAAATAATGCGAGGAGTAATTCCAGAGACTACAATGAATGATTTTCTGAGTTTATGGAATCCCGCTGATTTAATAGTTACAAGTAGAAAGATAGTTCGTGATGAACTACAGGAGAAATTATTTACGTTACATAAAGAAAAGTTTTCTGATCTACCTGTACCATTATGTTATCGCCCAGCAGATACTCGACGACAGAATATTTATGTTGAAATTCCTGGTGGTGGAATACAGAATCTTGTCTTGAATGATATTGTTTTAGTCGATATTAATGTTGTTGAGAATGCGCTGAGTATGAATAAATCACCGTGGACGTTAGGATACGCTATAACTATTCATTCGTCACAGGGGTTAACTATTTCTGATACAAATATTTGGATTATAGATGATCGGATAGAATGGTCAAATTTAGTCTATCTCGCAGTTTCTCGAGTCAGAAGGATATATCAACTACATAGGGTTATTATGAATTTTACAAAAAATAATAATCAAACTGTTAATAATGACGTAATAAGAAAAAAACTATCTGGTTATAAGCAATGTGACAAAAAAAATAATCGTGACTTTGATATTGATACTGAATTTATTATAACACTAAAACAACGACAGAATAATCATTGTGCAAGCTGTAACTGTAGTATGTTATGGCAATATTCGAATAATAATCCAAGACAATTTACCGTAGACAGAATTAATAGTGATTTTGGTCATACACGTAATAATGTGATGCTAACCTGTCTTGAATGCAATCGACGTAGAGGTTCTGGTTATGTAATTGTATGTGGTGGTAATTGTGTGTCTTCGGGGATTACTTGTAATTGTTCACGTACAAATCCACGTTGAGGAGCTGTAGAATCTAGTCTGTAGATTGGAGGTCTACCAGTGGATCTAACCACGCTAGAAATTGTATGTGTAGTCACACTCCAGATAGGATCAGTTGCTCTTTTTTTACCACCTTCATGTTCACCAGGTTCATATAAATATCTTACAGTTACATTACCTAATACTGGTTGAGAGAAAGATTCACGGCGTTGTATTTGTATATATTTTTTTGTAATCGCATTAGAAGGTTTCATGGAAGTTGAACGAGTAATTTCATTATTTAACGCAGCTATCACACTTGGTAACCTTGCTAACCCATTCACGAGATCTCTCACCGGACTTAAAGTCAGTAGATATTTCCTTTGCGTATTGATATCCAAATAACCGCTCAGCAAGTGTTCGATTAAATCGTTCAACGATTGCCTGATCACGATGAATTTCAGTGTGTCCTCGTCTGATTTTAACGTTATGTTTTTTCATCAACGATAATACTGCACCAAGAAATTCTTTGCCAGGATCAACTTGTAATAATTGTGGCCATCGTAGACCACCACGTTGATAAATTCGTTCAAACGCAGATGCAACTTCAGATGCTGTTTTAGTTGATAAAGGTTCAGCTTCTTTATATCTACTTGCAACGTCAACGACAGTCAATGCGTATTTGTATGTGCGTGATTGACGTCTACCAATTTTAATGGTGTCATGTGGTAAAAATAAAATATCTGCTTGATGAACTTCATTAGGCACGCTGACATCAAAATGCGCGTACTGAATTTTTTTAGGTGGTGGTAGATAAATTTGACATATTGCCTGTCGTGCTAACCACGCTGCAGCAACAGAACGTGAGACTTTTGCTGCTTCAGCAAGTTTAGTAATCGCTGCTCTGCCTCTCCAATATCCTCTAGGGCTATAATAAACAGACTCCATTATAATAGTCATATAATTAATTACCAGCCCCTAACATTATTTTACCTTTCATGGCAGTTTTTACTAGAAAACTAGCGAGTTTTTCTCTAATAGATTTATTAGGTATAGAATTTAACGCATGAATCAATTTTACATCTGCGAGATGCCGTTGTTGTAAATTTTTACTTTTATACGCAACGTCCTGAACAGGACACGCTTGATCAATCTTATTTATTGGATACTCTCCCGATCTTGGTTGATCTTGATCATCAAGTCGGATATCAAGTCGAGTTCCAGGACCACAATAATCATATCCAGGAAGATGTTTCTCACCGGGGTATTTAGCCCATGGAGTTCCTGGTAATTTCCTTAATGAAGCGGCGATATCTCCACCTGTCTTTGTTCCTGGCTTAGTCATGGAGACAAATTTTTATTTCTTCGTGCCACATTTTACACATTTGCCTGTCACAGCACGTCGTTTATTCTTCGTTGTTATCGTTGTTAATTCAGCAGTGGGTGTAGATGCTCTACATCGAACACAATATAGACTCATATTATTTACTATATGGATATAATTGACTTTTCTGCGACACAAAAACAGGAACCAGTAAAACACCATCCAGCGCTACCGAATTCTATCAGAATGATTATAATAGGTCCATCTCGATCTGGTAAGCCACAATTATTACTTAATCTGATAATGCGATGGCTAAAGTGGGATAAATTATATTTGGTAGCACCATCTGTAGATGATCAACGGTGTTATGAAGTACTTAAAGATTTTAATGAAAATGCAAAATTGCTGAATGAAAACGGTAATGATGTTGTTGACTTTATTACCGATATTGATGAGGTCCCATCTGTAGATGACCTAGATGGATTTATTAATAACCTCGTAGTATATGATGACGTTATGCTGGACAGACAATCAACTCCAGCTAGAATATTTTCTCGAGGTAGACATAAAAATGCTGACGTGATTTATGTTACACAACGATATACACAAATACCTAAAGTGATCAGAGACAACTGCAATATTTTAGTGGTGTTTAATGGAGTAGATAATTATACTTTACAGAATATTTATTATACCTGGTGTTCAGGGATATGGACATGATTAAGTTTAAAAACTTCTTTTCAAAAGCACAAGCTGTTCCGTTCGGATTTATTACAATAAATTTACATGATCCAAGATCTAGGTATCGTATAGGTTTAGATAAAATATTTGGTTGATTTATAGCAGCAGGCAGGGTGAACCAACCAAAATTAATTGACCCGGTAAGTAAACTAAACGCACTATAAAATAAAAACAAAAAGTCAAAAATAAAATAACAAAAATGAGCTAACCCAAACGATTTATTATCCGTTTTGGAAATAATATCGGTGAGAAGGTTCGATTTAGCGTTATTGACCTTATTTTTTCAGCCCCCGTAGGAACCTCAGGTTTTAGACAAATGACAATTCAGACAAAAGGTCTGTTCACCCTGCCTGCTGCTCGTTTTCTGCCTATCAGTCGATTCCAGGGGACGGTGGAGTTTCTCCCCCGTGTTTCCATTCGCCTGAATGAGACTTTTTCCACTTCCAGTTTTTTTTTTTTACCAGCGTAGAGGTTAAAGGTTTTAATCCTATCAAGTCTACTATTCCCTCTTCCATGGAGGTTTCTACCTCCCTGAAGGTCTCCCAAACCTCCTCCCCGTAGGATGAACTGCATTCTTCGGCTATTAAATTTTGTAAGATGTAATATTTATTTTGAAGGAGTAATTTACCCTCATTGTCTGCCTGGGTTTGATTAGAACTTTGTGAGAGTTCCCCCTCTTGGGGTTTTTCCCCTGGAAGTTCTCCCACTCCATGTCTATTCCATTATCTCCTTCTGCACTAGTAAGGCTCTGGGCCTGTACACTATAAGTTTGCTCTCCGCATGGGAGGCTTGAGACTATCAGCTCCTCGTTAACCTCTGAGGTTATATCTATTGCTTTTTGGTTGCTACATATTTGCAGGGGGTTCGATCCATCTGTCTTCCCTTGAGCGGTGTCTGTCTGTTTGCTGCTTGGATTGTTTTCTAGCTTATTTATTTTATTTTCCAGACTGCTTGCGGATGCATTAGAACAATTTCTGTCAAATCCTGTTTGACTATTTCGTTTCCTTGGAGCCCCTCCCCTTTTTTCATCCCTGCTAGGGCTATAGCTCCTTCTTCCTCTATGGTGTTTATAAAGTTATGTTTTGCTTGATTTTCATAAGAGGATTTTGCAGGAGAGTTTTGACATTCCCTTGTATCATGTTCGGTTTGTCCACACTTAGTACACTGCCTGTCATTTTCACATCCTCTTACCATGTTTTGAGGAGGTACCACTTAACGTAAAAAAAAGTTGAAATTTTAGGGGCATCCTCCTTTCGAACTCTAACAGTCCTTATTCCGGACATTAAGTTTTGGAAGTCCGATACAATTGCCATTCGGCTTTGCCGGACTTGTATTTGTAGCTTCTTTTCAATTTTGTATACAATTTTCTGTGTTTCTGTTTAAATGGAGAGGCCCGACACGTAAATCGCCGTAACCTTGGCCTCTACCTCACGTATTATGGAAGGAGCTTCTATCACTTTTTGCTAACTGGCCCTTAATTTCCATATCCCCAGTTTTTAATACGGGCTCGTCAAGTTTCTTGGGGTATGGAATGTATAACCCCCTTCCTCCATTTGCAAAGCGTCAGTCTTGTCATTATTGATCCTCTGCGCTTTTAGGGCAGTCAAAATATCAACCTGTCTGGGGCATGCTGGGCTTTTTCCAAATTCAGTTTGTTGGCAGCCTCTGCGGTGGTATGTTACTAGTATTTGTTCATCCCTACCGTTTCAAGTGTTGTTTAAAATGATGTGTTTAGCTTTGTCCCCTTGCATTGGGACTGTTTCTGTGGATTGAGCAAATGTCACACTTAGAATATGAAATTGAAGTGTGAGCTGAATTCACGCTGGTATCAAATCTCACAAGTATATGTTCTCTATTCCCTGAAACAGCTAGACAGATGTACTATAATTTGACCAATCACTGATTTTGCACAAAGCTTTCACCATTTCGTCAAAGGTTGTGCTAGCCAAAACCAAAACTGAACTGTTATTGGGGATAGATTTTATAATATACGTGTGCGTTTGTTTACAAAAAAGTTTCACACGTACTGCACGGGTGAGCACAGTCACAAAACAACAAAAGACCCACACAAATCAGAAGTGAAGAAGGAGACAAGGAAAAGGAAACCGAAGAAGGGAAAAAGGGATAGGAAAAGTAAGAAAAAAAAACCAATAGGAAAACAGAATGTTAAAAGATATTAAACAAATAAACTGCAAAGCAAAACAGTGTAAATTGAAAGATTTATAGATGTTTGTCTTACCCAATTCTTTGCTCTTGACTTTCAGTTGTCGCCATTGCAGATAAAAGTTGTAGTTGTTGTTATAGGGTTTAACGTCATTTTTCAGCACAAGAGAGGCTATACATTATGGGCAGTATCAACGGGGAGAAAGAACCCGGAAAAGCCCCGGAAAGAACCACCAACTCACGAGAAGCTACTGGCAAGCTTTCTCACGTACCCACATTAGCCGAGCCCGAGACTCGAACCCACGCAGACAGAGGTGAGATGGCAGTGATCCGTAACGGTGAGCGCTTTAGACCACTTGGCCACTCGGAGCTCCGATAACACGTCTTCTATTAGCCACAGAAGCACTAAACTACGAAGTCACACGCACGACTGGATTAAATCAGCCAATGCGATTCGACAAAAGACTGTCACTGATATCCATAAAATGATTTCACAGCCAGCAGCGTTACAACATGTCTGATCGGCACCTGAATGTACCTGGAGAGTTAAATGGTGGACAACATCGTGCTACTGACCCAGTATGGCCCGTTGATGTGTTTACAATACTCCAGGAAAACCAACACGTTACCGTTAGGGACCGTCACCTGGTGACCAATACCTCCCAGCCGAGCATTTGTGCGAGAGGGATTGCAAGTTGTTCCAGCAAATGCGGAACTACCACCAGGATTTGTGTTGACACGTTGATGCACTAACCAGTATCAATCGTAAGTTGGTTTACAACAACACGATGACCAAAGACATAAATCGTGATTCCATCTGGGAGTATCCATAGCATGGTTTCAAGTGGGAACAAACTCACCTTAGTGCATCGGTATACACCCATGCGATGTTTCTAACACCGTATCATATTTGCCGTGTGCGAAAATTCACGTTGATATCGAAGACTCGCCACGTACAGTTCGTGTTTGAGGTGTTTTTGCATGGAACACCTTTGGCCTTTCAAATGTTTTTGCCGGGGCCAGCTAAAATGGAGTACATTATTAGTCGCAGCCCCACATACTCTTCGGTTAGTTTACCCGATTATTCGTCTTTGAACTTGCCAACAACCTTTTTATCAGCGTTGCTAAACAATGGAAGTTTTTTCGGATACTCGGTGGAATGAAATTCGCTGATCAAACTTGGTTGTGTTATGTCCCCATACACATCTTCGGTGGTGATATGCATCAGCAAAGAGTCAATGTCAGTGTAAAGCATCTTGACCCGATCCTGATAAAACGGTTTGATCTTGTCATAGCAAAACTCATACATGTGTAACTTCGACAAGTCCTGCACGGACGATCCAACATAAATTGGTATTATCAGCATCAGGTTTGATCTTTTTACTGTGAAAGCTCGGGTCAGCGATGAGCTTTCAATGTTTGTCCTGTTCGCTATAGCGTACAAGATCTACGCGGATTCATTTGCGCAGATTATTCATGGCTTTCCTGAACATGGCATTGAGCTTGAAAAAGTCTTTCTCAAAGTCATTGGTAGCCTTACTTGTCTGATCCGTATTCATGTGGATATATGGTGCCATCCAACTGTGCTCGCGAAATTCAAGCACTCTATGGACCTTGGTTACACACATACCCAATCGCAAGTACAAACTGCAGACTTCGCACGTGTAATACATAGTTGTGTCTGTTCCTAAGACTTAGTACGGGTTTGGTGTATTCAGTGTATTTGCATCCGGATTCATTAATGATCAAGCGCTGACAGCGCTTTTGTTCCCAGCGGATAATCGTTATGTGTGTCATGTATATGTTTGGGGTACTTAAGATTAAAAAAGTATCAGCTGTCAGTCTTGATGTTGTAGTCGAGCACGTGTTTTTGTAGGTCAATGTGCGCCGGGTCGATTCACTGAAATACACCACACTGATGCGGTCGCATCATGGCCACCTCAGTAAAGATTATTGGCATCTAGATACATGATGTAACTGTTGGGGTCAGCGGGGTTGTACCCGTCCGCGTTTGGGTTGTTGGCACGAGCGTATCTGTAAGTGATCATTGGTATTCCGCCACTAAGTGAACGCGCGATAAACAGATGCTGGTCAATGTCAGTGAGCAAATGAAACTCGATTCTGGTAATCGACAACAATGCATCCCAACCTAATGCGCGGGATCGAGCTGTACATATGCATGGCAGTGTCATCAAATTTCTCAAACACATCAGCGAGCAACAATACATCTGTACACAGCTAGAGATGCGACCAAACGATCTGTGCGTGTTTGTAATCTTTTGCTAATATACGTTTATGTGACAACTATGAATAAAACGCTTCTATCGGTGGCAACTAAGTTTCAGCAAATTTGTTCCAGTCACTCGTGTACTCATATGGATTCACACATTTTTTCTTTAACAAATCCATATCTGAGGAGTTAGCGTCCCGTGGACAGTATCGACGAGTAATTACAAAGTTCTCGGCCAGTAGATTGTTCGCTAATTTCTCAAGGAACGACTACATAAACTGTAATGAATCGATGAACTGCAGTTGTCCCAGGCTAAACGTCATGTATTTCTCTATGTTGTTGGGGATCACGCTTATTGGTGAGTCTGATGTCGTGGCTACTGCTTAAGTAACATCCTACCCACTCAGATTATAAAGCACTGCAGGGATTTTTAAATTGTATGGATAAATTCTCAAATGCAGATTACATGAGTTTTGTGCAGTACCTCTGTACTCACCAGTGATGTGACAGTGATAACGAAATTTGGAACCGGAATTTTCAGTTCCAACTTTAGACACCAGAGAAGTTTCAGTTAAAGAATTTTCGCAAATCCAGTAATGAGTAGCTGCAGAAAACACACCAGTCGAAACTGCTGGTGAAGAGAGCTGCTGTCTAATCAATTTTGCCGTAATTTTGATCGATTCAAGAAAAAACATCAACTGTGTTTAGAGCACTAGCGCTCTGGGCACACTAAAGGACTGTTCGCATTGTTTCCTCAAACATCGAACTACTTATAACAGGACCCGCATGGAATTTGTTTAGCGATCGATATCAGATGAATTTTTGTCTTTGTCAGCAGAGCTGGACGCATTCGCGTCTGCTACTGAAACATTCAGAGATTAAAACTCCGCTAATATCATATAAGTTACTTTCATCCTTCGTTGTAATGCAGCCATTTTAACAATGTTTATGTTTTTACAAGGTTCTGGCATTATTTTTCGCTGCTGTTTTCCACTGATACCACCACAGTAAAAGTCATAGCTGGTGAGCAGTTGCTCAGTCTTAAATACATGCATGTAACGTCTGCAAGGAAAATTCTTATGTGCATGCTTGCGGTGTCGGTTAATTAATAGAGCAAGATTCTGTATCCATACGTAATACGATATTGATTCTGATTCTTTCATTTCAGTCAACAGCAACAAAAAAGTCTGAGTTCGTCCATGCAGTCTATGTGGAGATAATGCAAGCGTATAAACAAATTTGTAAACCTTACCTGGATTCATTTTTTCATATTGTTTAGTGTGGCTTTGATAGCCTGCAGGGGGAATTTAATGTCAGCAAAGTTAAGTTCACTCAGGTGCTGTTGGTATTTTCGAGGCGGGTCTTATGTTATCACTGGCTGGATATAACGCCGATAAAATTGCCCATTCAAAACAACGATTGTCAAAAATTTTTATTTTTATAAATGACCGTGGTAAAACCCACGCTGGTGTTGCTATTTAACTAGACCCTCGAAACGGGTGATACGGTCAGAGATGTGCCTCGACCGTACATCTTTCGAGAGTCCATCGCGATCCTGCATTGGTGTATTTCTTCAACGTTTCGAGAACTTTTTCAATGCCTCTGACAATTTCATCGCTGATGGCCATGGTGTTTTTCCTTCGTTCAGGGTTGCGAGGGCACCACTGTGAATCCATGGTGTAATAGTTTTAAATCCATCCTTGTCAAGTGGTATAACCAGACGTCTGCTTTTACGCCAGTGTGACCGAAGTTTTGTAACACCGCTATGATTCCAGGAATGATATTTGTTAATAGTTGCCTAGCGTCTTTAACGTTTCTTCTTTCTTGTTTTGTATGTGGGTGGTGATAATTGCCACCTGATTTCGCCACTATGTTTAAGAAATTTGAATTCAGGTACTTGTGACTGCTGTGTTTTTGTACGAACATTCTCTTCAGTAGCAATAGCAGATCCAAGACGACAACGAAGGCTTTCTTGATATTCACCTAATATCACGAGGATGTCAGCTTTACTTGCACCTCTTGGTATTCGGATATTATGCTCACGTCCAATTTTTAGTTGCTGTACTGCTGTTTTATTAGTAATTGTTACTGTTGTTGATGATGCTGCAGTGGAAACCGGTGGTGGTGGTGAATTCAGTATAATTATGGGTCTCAAAAATTCAAGTATGTCAGCTTCTCATACGACTCGGTATGTATATTCCATGCTGCCGTGCGAACTGTTTGAGCCGAGGTAAGGTTGATATGTTTATGCAACGGGGAAGGCGTCTCTAAGTAAGAATTACGTCAATTACTTGTTTTAATTTGTGTATTTTATCAGGATCAGAAACTTCAATCGCTTCAGTCCTAGTTATTGTTTCATTTATTTCTGTTTTATTGGGATGTTTTTTAATCTGTCTATGCATCCACATCTGTTTGTGCAGCCACAGGTCTCTGTGCAACCAATGGTGTTTGTGTTATCGGGTTTTTTTGCGTGCCTGATAATATTTACGAGGAGATCCACAGGGTCCGCAAAGTTGATCATATGACCTGACCCCGATGCCACACTTAAGACATGGCCGAGCGCCCGGACCATGACGTAAGACCATCGTATGTATTTTACAATAGTCGTAATGACATGCTCTGCCGCAGAGTTCGTATTTTCCAAGGCATTCAGCTTTGCACTTATTACGTCTCAATAACATAGGGCTCCGAATTTATAGACAACCGACTTTGATTTATAGCACCAGGTTATTATGAGCTATTTATATCACTTATGCAGCTAATAACAGATGCCTGGTTATCGATCGAAACACACATGCTGCATCTGCTGCGACAGTAAATTCATTCATTATTGGGTCTGCAGTGTGTATCGATTGGTCCCGTTTTCAATCACATCCGGTCACATGCGTGCAAAATTAACTTGCTAAACATGCATGGGTTGCATATGTACTAAATAAAAGTCATGCGAGTAGAGTCTGTGACGAGTGTCAAGGACCCAAAATGGCCAAAAAGGCAAACAATGGCCTTTTGCTACTTTTATATCTCTGGGCATACATTTTCGTTGTTTTGCGAATAAGTACAGTGTGTCCATATTTAAAACTGTGAAATACGGGTAGATGTCCCATTATGCATTGGGGTCTTTAAAATCGTATTTAGACACAACCACGAAATCCAAAAAATTAGTGATCGACATAATATAGTGAATTCGCTGTATACGTTTTAAAGGATCATAGACAATCACACTTTATTAAGACTAGAAAAAATAATAATTCTTCATACGTTTCTAAAAGAACGAAGGAACTGATCAAGATTCACACAAAAGGAGAAAATATATATTTTATTATTGCCTGAAAAATAATCTTTAACGTAAACCACCAGTATAAAGAGCTCTTCTATTCTTCCTACATATTTACTATCTTTAGGAAGTCGTTATAAAACTAGATTCCCTGCTCTGCAAAATTGCATGGTCATCAGTGTTTCACAGCAGCCTTTGATAAGGTAATTGTTTGTATAATAATATGTAGAGTTTTAAAAACAGCTATGTTTATCTCATTCTTTCATGCCATGTAGTCTGTGTATTTACTGTCTTTTGGGCGATATCATATATCACAAGATTCTGCTTTCCATAACAATGCTATGCTTATCAGTGTAGCCTTAATAGGGTATTAGCTAATGGCTTGCTTAAAGGAGTTTGATCTAGATGAAACTGGTTTAGCTGTTATTCTTTAGTTTTCTTGGGTTGTATATAAAGTATGTCTCAGTAGAAGCATGAGGCAGTGAATACTGCGTAGCATCCTAAGGCATAACTACATAACGCAGACAAATTAAGTGCCAGGACATCTTTTTACGAGACAGTCAACAGTCAAACGTTTGGTGAGAAAAAGTCTATAACATGCGCACAATGAGAACAGCTGGTAACCTGATTGTTTTCATTCTCCTAATGAGCTCAAGGCTCTATTCCAACTGGAGACTGCATTACATACAACATATCTACCCAGGCTACTTGTACGGAGGTCTCCTCCAAACCACCTACACGAGATTGTCGATGGCCAGTAGGTCTGAACTTCAAAGTTGACCAGGTTATTCTAGGTGGCAGAATAGCGGCTTACAAAATACAATGGTCTGGAGGCGGATGGTCAGGTTGGTACGTTCCAGGCATAAACGACTTTGACGGCAAGTACAGTACATACGTTCTGTTCCCAACCTGTGCTGTTCCATACAAAGCGAAAGGAATGAGGCGAATGTGGTCCTACTTCTACGACTACAATCGCATGTTCATCATTTGAAAGAATCCGTAAATTCAGAACTATAAACATAAAAGACTTTCTTGGTTGACAACTGAAGATATTTCAAAAAGGACTGTGATTAAAGCTGGTATTGTCTTTAATACTTCTGATATCTAGCATCACCTCTCTCAACTCTACAACGCACTTTGTTTGATCATATCCTTCAAGGCGAGTGACAAGATATTCATCAGGAGATGAATATATTTCTCCAACGTAATATTTTGGATGACTTTATGAGTTTCCTGCAGACTCGTTCCGTCTATGCTAACAGGAGCTTGTGTAATCCATCGTCAATAATATTCCTTTTCATATTTTCTTGGATGAGCGGAGTGTTGTTCCTTATAGCTACATATTCAATCTCTACACAGTGCGAACATTACACTTTTTAGATTTAAATCACGAGATATGTACATTGTGTAACTATTAACTAAAATACAGATGTGAGGACTAGATTTGATAAGGGCTTTATTTCAACCCAAATTTAATTGATATACGATATATTGTATTCATTCCATATATGAAGATACTTTAGCTCTATTTTGTAAATTTAATCAAGTGATATTTATTTTTTTAAAAATCTTCTAATTGATTGATTCTTTGACGTGTTTTACGGTGAACTCATGCCAATTATATGAGATATTTCGATGAGAAAACAACAGGGAGATTATTTTTCTGTCCTACGTCGTTAGCAACATTTCTTCTCTTGTTTATCTAACAGCGGACACATATGAAGATACATGTAGACCAGAATGACCTGTGGGTTTGACTGAGCAGCGGAACAGTCATTGAGGGCCATGTCTACTCAGGATGTTGCATTGAAAGCGATGATGGTATGGTATAACCATATGGCTCGCATGAATCATGCACAGTGACGTGGCACCGTTTACCGTTGGATAAGGCCCTAATAACTATTCCACTGGAAATCAAAAAGCGGACAGGTCATGTAGTTCTACATACATATCACATTCAGAAACCGTGACTTACTTCATCTGACACGAGTTAAGCAGGTGAACAAATTAGTCAATAGCAACTCTCATTAATTACCGAGAGTATATTTACAACAAATTAATAACAGACTTATTATCACTTACTCCAACACTCATTGTTATTATAAGGAAGCATAAGAAACTTATCACATGATACAAATTACACTGATCAAGTTAACTCATACTATTAACAATTTGTGGAATATATTATCCAATATTAACCTGATTTATTTTGAATTAGTTGACCATCTTGGTTCAGATGTTGCCCTTTCTCTCACTACATCTTTTTAGTTTCACTTAAGGATAGTTTAATGGTAGGTTTACCAACCTTCTTTGTAATTCATCCCTTCGTAATAATCTTTTCCATAGCAAGAATAATATTTTTGTTGTTATATAACGAGATACAATATTCATTTATTCGCACACAATATAAACGTCTGTACATATGTCTATATATGTTATATCTATCTGAATCTTTGTCTTCCTAAGTTTGTTTATGGCCTACATAACATTCGAGACAAAAATATTATTTTTTACAGCATTGTTGTTTTGTGTTGGTGTTGTTGTTGTGTGTAGGGGTCAACGTCACGTGTTTGTACTTTCCTGTACCTTTTGGAGTACTGCATGTTCAGTCATGATACTTGACGGGTATATTCGTTGTAGTGGGTCTTGGAAGATTCATCAACAGCAAAAGTAGGTTACAATGATCAATTTTTCATGCTCCAGTGACCTTGCTAGGTTATTGGAATGTATATCTGTTGAAAAAGAGAGACATTTCATTCTGATTATTTATTGTTGTTTGTTTATTTATCTAAATATTCGTCTGTCTTTCTACACGTTTGTATAACCAACTGTTTTAATATCTATTCATCAATCATTCATTCTCTCTCTCTCAGTGTGTATGTCTATCTTTCTTTCAATCTATATCAGCAATAATAGATATTCTCTCCAAGCAAAGGGGCATTCCTTTATTTAAGAAAAATGGAATCAGCACAATATGAATCTAACTGCCTACTAACAGGACTCGTTGACCCATAAATTTGGCATGAAGGAATACATTCATATTAAAACCTCCCGAGATTCTTTCTTTCATCTTTATACGATATTGGACACCTTGAATATTATAACTATTAAACGTCTCTAGACGTTGAAGTACGCTAAATAAATAACTTTATTTGATAATAAAAACAATCAATGCTAACTAATGTACTGTTAAAAAAGTGTAGACAAAGAACTTATTAAAACAATTAGCGCATTTATCATATTCCGGCTCATAGGAAATAGAAACAAAATATTTTAAATATGATGGGAAACGATCTTAAATAATAGACATCAATTGATCTACCATTTTTCCATTCAAACTAGACTCTTAATCATATTTGTTTCTGTATTAAAAAGTCGTGTACATGACAAAAAAAGAAGAAAAATAAATACTAACTAAAACATTGTACTATTAACAGTAGGGACCTAAAATCTTTCCACAACAACAACAACAACTACTAATAATAATAATAATAATAATAATAATAATATAGTTTTAGTTGAAATTGTATTTTTTCATCATATTAGACCAAAAATAGAAACATGCAAATATCATGTTTCTAAGTATCAGGAGGACAGATACTCATACGTATATAACATTCATAAAAAGATACATACATACATACATACATACATACACCATTACATACATACATAGATGCATACATACATCCACATCAATCCATCCACCCATCCATCCATCCTTACATACATACAAACATACATACACACACATACATACTTACATATGTACATACATATCACACAGACATACCATACATACATACATACATACATACATACATACATACCATACCATACATACATACATACATACGTTCTCATTTATGTTCATATATATATATATATATATATATATATATATATATATATAACTCACTATATATATATAACCTTATATATATATATATATATATATATATAATTATAATAATAATAATAACGAGGACTTTGTATAGCGCCTAATCTTTAGAAGCTCGAAGCGCTTTACAATATTTGACAACACTTAAAAATCATATATAATGATATGATTACAAAAATAAAAACAAACACCACGAAATTAGAAAACAGAAAACATGCTGTAAATATTTAAGGTAAGGAAACATTATTAGGTCTTTAAGTCTGTTCTTGCAGTTGAAATATATGCGTTTTAAGAGGGCTCTTGAATGAGATTACTGTGTCTTTGTGTCTAAATTCAGTGGGCAATTCGTTCCACGTTGCTGGGCCCTGGTATGCAAAAGAACGTTGTCCATATGATTTCATTTTCATAGTTGGAATAATGAGAATACGAGTGTCAGAAGAGGAGCGTAAGTATCTTGCTGGATTGTACACATGGGTGAGGTCGGATAGGTATGTTGGACTGGAGCCCGTCAGTGAAACGTAACACAGAGAACAACTTTTGTGTTTAATTCCGGATCGAGTGGATAGCCAGTGTAGGGTACAGAGCAGTGGGGAGGCGTGCTCTGATCGTCGTACTCTAAGGATGATCCGAGCAGCTGTGTTTCGAACTTTTGAAGTTTCTGGAGTAGATATTGAGACGAACCAGACAGAATTTAGTTACAATAGTCCAGTCTTGAAAGTACTAAGGAACACACAAGTGTTTTAGCGGCATCAACTGAAAGATACTTGCGAATGGAGCTGATGTGTCTCAGCTCAAGATATGCAGCTTTGCATATGTTCATGACATGTTGGTGCAAAGAGAGAGTACTGTCGAGAGTAACACCTAGGTTTCGTACTGACTGTGTGAATTTGATGTTGGTGTTGCTGATATTAATTGTCTGAGGTAAAGGATGTGAATGAGAAAGTCTTTGTGTTGTAATCAGAATGCCTTCAGTTTTATCATCATTCATCTGCAGCTTGTTACATGTCATCCATGATTTCACGTCGGAAATGCACCTCTCTACACCTTGGATGGTAGCTTCAGCTTCAGTTGGGTGGCTAGATTTGTATATTTGGGTGTCATCAGCATACAATTGGTGAGACACTGGATGATGATCTATGACACTTGAGATTGGCTGAGTGTATAGAATGAAGAGAACAGGTCCAATAACAGACCCCTTTGGAACACCACAACATAGATCAACTGGGCTGGAGTGTTTTCCATTTGCGGACACAATTTGTGTCCTGTTGACCAAGTAGGACTTGAACCATAGTAAGGCTGTATCATGAATGCCAAATACATGCTGGAGACAGTGAAGTAATATATCATGGTCTATAGTGTCAAATGCTGCAGACAAGTCAAGGAGAGTGAGGACTGTAATCTTTCCGCTATCCAAAGCAGAGAGAAGGTCATTGACTACTTTCAGAAGAGTAGTTTCAGTACTGTGGCAAGGGCGATATGCAGACTGTACATTGCTAAAAAGACTGTTTGAATTCAGATGAGATACAAGTTGGGATAGAAAAACTTTTTCTAAGATTTTTGACATGAATGGGAGATTAGAAACTGGGCGATAGTTCTTTAAATCGTTATGGTCGAGTGTTGGTTTCTTCAGCCGAGGCTTTACAATGGCAATTTTGAAAAATGATGGGAAAATTCCCCGGATGAGAGAGAGGTATTAATAACATCAGTTAGTGATGGCAATATTGGATCTAAGCACTCAAGCATCAGTGATGTCGGAATCGGATCAAGTTCACATGACTTTGGCGCACTCTTCATCACGATTGTACGTATTAAATCCATAGATACAGGTTCAAATGCTGCCAGCGGTTGCCGCTGAAATTCTGTATGGCAACTATATGGTGACGACGAGTCAATTGAAATTGTGTTGTCAAGCTTATCTCTGATGGTTTGTACTTTGTCACGGAAGAAATTTGCAAACAGGTCCGGAAGGTCGGCTAGAGAGAAGGTAGTTGGAAGTGGTGTACATTTGTTCCTTGACATTAGCTTGTTAGTAATCTCGAATAGCTTTTTGCAGCTGAAACTATCAGTGATGTTAGTACTGTAGTGGGCTGATTTCGCTGCATGGACTATGTTTGTGACATTCTTCTTAGCGGCTTCATAGATTTGCTTATGAATAGTGAGTCTGGTGGAAAGCCAAAGCTTCTCAGCTTTACGGCGGTCTCTTTTAGCAGTGCGAAGCTGGTTCCTAACACTGCTATACCACGGAGAACTCCTTTGAATTGATACTCTGCACTTGGTTGCTGGGGCATGTTTGTCAAGCAAGGAACGCAGGCAGTTATCGAGTTGTTCTGCTGTAGGAGGTAAGCTAGTTGTTAGGTTTGCTTGGATGTCATGCATTAGTTGGGTTCTGTTTATCATATGGAGGTTGGTCTTAGTAGAAAATAAAGGTGGAGGGTTATGGACTGATACGTCAAGATGGCATATAATGCAGAGGTGTTATGATGCAAGGTCGTTGGACACCAGGGAGGACTATAAAACATTATCATCAGGTCTATAAAGAATCCAGTCTAAAATGAAACCATGTTTATGGGTGGGTCGGGTAACTGACTGTTTGAGGTTGAAAACGTGAATGGAATGTAGAAGTTAATATATATATATATATATATATATATATATATATATATATATATATATATATATATATATATATATATATATATATATATATATATATATATATATATAACAGTATTTTGTATTTGATCTTTGTCAAAAATCAAGTTAATGGTGTACCTGACCAGTGACATTTATTTTGTCAACAATATAATACATACCTAATAGTTCTTTAGGAGTATAAATTAAATATCTAGATCAGTATAAATTGTAAACAAGTTTACTTCAATTTGAGTTAAACCCTGCATTGTCAACATAGAAACGTCCAGAATGGAAATTTCCCATTAAGTTGACAGAGTATTTCCAGAAAATGGCAATTTTGCGTCCTAGGTCAGGTAGGGGTATATATAAACCTGTTACCTAACATAGGTAAATGATAGTGACGTAAACAAGGGTGGGGGAAGAGAAGAAGAACAATTATGTTACTGTGCATAGAGCATACTGTAAAATCCGGGTGCTTTTAAAGTACACTGTGACTGATATCAAGGCCGACAGGGATATAGTTTGCTCGTGTATTTCTTTGCCAAATCCTACAATTCCGAGAGAGTTTCACCTTCTTAAAGATTCTTGCGAATTAATGGAAGTTTTCGAGGAGCGTTGCCTGCGATTGGCTGCTGTCAAGAGGGCAAGAGAAAATGCCCGGTACATAGTGGAAGATACTTCTACTTTGACAGTCATTAATTTGTCCGCTGTTTTTAATACACTGAGGAATCATTTTAAGTTCAAGCAGACTTTGTGAAAGATCGGTCCCGTATTTTCTTTTGACGGCTGATCTAAAGCAGGCTCGGGTGGAAATTGCCAAATCTGTCAAGAGTGACTAGAGACAGTTCGTATACCATTGAAACAGGTGGCATTGAGATGAAAGAGATTAAGCCAGAGAATCTTTGGTGCAGTATAACTGATCAATTACATTTAGAAGCTCAGAAACTTAGTTGGATCATACTGAAAAATGTAATCGTTCAGATGATAAAGATATGATGCGACATTACATAATTTTGTGTAATTAAGCAAGGCTGCTTTGACGTAAATTAAAAAATTATTATGTGAATATCTAATTCGATTACTCAAATCATATTGTTGCACAATGTATTGCGTACATCTGTGGAAAAATTTTAGTGAATATATGAAACAAAAGTAGTTATTGATTATAATTATAGTCTTAGTGTACTAATTAGGATGGATCAATATCTCTAACCTGTTTGTAAACTATCATGTAGAGCAAAGTTTGTAGAATTAATGAGTAAGAATGAGTTTTCAATGATGATCAGAATTACGAAATATTATCTTGAAGTTTCACGACAACTATGATACTCATTTTAATTCTCAGACTGGAATAAATTTATCTTTAAATTTCATACATAATGTTGTTCTTAACAATGACAGACACAATCCGTAGTTTGCGGATGTGGCTGTATATTTGCGTCTAAGACACGTTTGATCTTTTATCTTTAAAATACTTGTATATATTTAGTTAGTTGTATGGATCACGCAGCGTGAAGTAAAGATTTCTTATAACATCTTGCAAGCTTTATTACTATAGTTACAGGATGCGTTATAAAATATGCATTATGTTGGAAAAGAGAAGATTCTGAAGAAAATAAACTCGAAAATACAGATTCGGGTGGATTTATCAGACGCTCTTTTAATAGTTTTGGAAAATGTGGAGGCTTTATATTGAGATCAATAAATCAAAAGCAAGCTATCACTACATCCATGCCAAGCAAAATCAATATTTTTTTAGTAATTGGCGATTAATATCATTACTGAATGTAATTTGCAAAATTAGCGTCTACTTGAATAGTAAATATAATAAATTGGTTTTGATGATTTATTGCATGAAGATCAAAACGGGGTTTATTTCTGGCACATTTTGTTCGGGAAAATATCAGAATTAAATGTAATACTGTAAATGACATTGTAAACAAAATATTCCCGATCTTATACTGCCGACTGAATTATAAAAGGCGTTTTAAAATATTTTCTCAAAATTTATAGATAAAACTTTCTGATGGGGATTCAGTACTAAAATGTATAAAACGTTTTTGGTATAAGGGAGCTAATTCATGCATGCTTCATATAAATGTGTTACGAGTCTATGCTCTTAAAATAAGTAACAGAAAAGAGTGAAGACAACAGTCTTTGTAAAATTTAACAACTAATTTATTTCCCTACAATAAAACGAGAAAAATTAAGAAAAAAGAACTTACAGTTTTACGAATTAAACCCAAAAATAGTCCAAAAACTAAATAATAGAAGTCCTAGTAATAAAAAATCCTGAGTGAAACTGAGTTCGAGTCCCGATGAAATCCGAAATTGAAGGCGACGACGTCTAATGTGGTCAGCGAAGTGCTGCTGTGTCAACAGTCTCTTGCTGAATCACAGAAAATATTCCAGGTTTGAATTTAGTATAAATTCCAATAAATGTCTTTGTCCAAGAATTTTGTCAGAGCACTTATGTATTTCCTGGGAAAAGAATCTCTTGAACTCAATAATTTGAAGAAAACATGAGGTTTATAAAAAGATAAGGTAAGAAGAAATCTTATAAATGATACAAAGTATACATGAAATAATATATTTCTATACACGTGAAAGTGCATCTGCAATTAAATTGTCTTTTCCCTTGATGTGTCTAATGTCAATATTATATTCCTGTAACAACAAACTCCACCCTAATAATGACTGATTTTAGTTTTTCATCTTGTCGATGAAAGTAAGGGGATTGTGATCACTAAACACAATAATCGGAGAAGGAGCTGAACTAATGCAAACTTCAAAATGTTGTAATGCCAATATCAAAGCCAAACATTCATTCTCGATTGTAGAATAATTTCCTTGGTGCTTATTTAATTACTTAGAAAAATAGCACACTGGATGATCGACACCATTTTTATCTTCTTGAATCAGTACTGCTCCAACCCCAACATAACTTCCATCAACAGACAGTTTAAATGATTGACTGAAATTTGGAGCTGTAAGAACTGGTGCACTCTTAAGTATGGCCTCTAATTTATCAGACCAATGAAACTTGGCTTTTTTTACTCAGTAAATTTGTCAGGGGTTCTGCAATTATATAAAAATTGGAACAAAATTTCCGATAGTATCCAGCCATACCTAAAAATAGCATCAGTTGCTTTTTACTGACAGGTACAGGGAATTCAGAGATAGCCTTGACCTTAGCATCTATAGGTTTAACTTGTCCATGTCCCACAATATGTCCCAGAAATGTTACACAAGTACGACATCACTTTTGGATAATTAATTGTCAAACTTGCATCACTGAGTCTGTCAAAGAATTTCCGAATCGTTGCTAAATGTTCTTTCCAGGTGTCGTTGTAGTTGATGACATCATTGATGAAAAACATCACAATTACTTGACCAGAGGTAACCATGTTCATTAAACGTTAAAAAGTACATGGCGAACATTTAATCCCAAACGGCATCACTTTATATTGATAAAGTCCATCTGGAGTCACGAATGCCGAAATTTTCTTTGCCCTTTCCGTCAGTGGAAGTTGCCAACATCCTTTCACAAGGTCACATTTGGTGACGTACGTTACTTTTCCAATTTTATCAATGCAGTCATTGATTCTTGGTAACAGAAATGAATCTGTTTTTGTCACTGTTCACCTTTCTATAATCAATGCACATGCGGAAAGTTTTATCTGGTTTCGGAACAAGAATACATGGTGAACTCCAGTCACTTTTACTTGGTTCTATGAAATCATTTCCCAGCAAATACTGAATTTCTTTTTTCAAGTATTCCTGTTTGAGAGGGTTCATCGTGTATGGGTGTTGTTTCACAGGTCTGGAATTTACAATTTCAACGTCATGGTAAATTTTGTTTGTTCTCGTAGGAACATTGGGAAATAAGTGCTCATATTCAAGTAATAACTGTTTGTGTTCATTCCTTTCTTGTTGTTGCAAATGTGAAAGTTTCTAGTCCAGATTATTCATAATTTCTGAATTCCGAAGATTTGTTACTCTAAAATGAATTGTATTCGATTGCATTCACTCACTTAAATCCTCACTGAGTGGGACAGGTACAACTAAATCAATTGTATGATTAACTTGGCTCTCTCAATATACTCCTTTAACATATTTGTGTGGTAAAGTTGTTTTTGTTTTCGCCTCCCAGGAGTTTTTATGACGTACTTTAAATCATTTGCTTTCTTTTCAACTGTGTAGGGACCATACTACTTAGCCTGAAGACGATTTTGTGGTATGGGCAAGAGAGCCAGAACTCTATCACAAGGCTGAAAACTCCTTTCCTTCGTATTTTTATCATACCTTAATTTCTATTTTGACTGAGTAGAGTGCTCTTGCAACCTCACAAGCCTTTGACAACTTATGCTTAAATATAGAAACATAATCGAGAAGATTAATTTCAGTATCTTCATTAGAAAGAAGTTTCTCTTTTAACAACTTCAATGGTCCACGCACAGTGTGTCCAAAAACTAGTTCAAAAGGACTGAATCCTAAAGATTCTTGAACTGATTCCCGAACAGCAAACAATAATAAATGAATGCCTTCATCCCAATCTTTACCCGTATCAAAACAATATGACCGAATCATATTTTCCAAAGTCAGATCAAATCTTTAAGCCTCTTGTCTCTCAGGCTGATAGGCAGAAGATTTGAATTGTTGGATGCCAAATTCGTACATAACCTGCTGGAAAATTCTAAACATAAAATTTGACCCTTTATCAGATTGGACAGATTTGGAATGGCCAAATAGAGTTTTTTTTTAAAAAAAAAAAAAAAAACTTTATCAAAGCTTTTACTATTGTTTAAGTTTTATTATTCTTCAAAGGAATTGCCTTTGGGAGTATTGCTGATGCACACATTATGGTCAACAAGTATTGGTTACCTGACTTGGTCTTAGGTAAGGGACCGACACAATCTACCATTATTCTGCTAAATGGTTCGTCAGATGCAGGAATAGGTTGCAGATGAGCCTTATGTATCTTCTGATTGGGTTTTCCTACCATTTGACAAGTATGACAAGATCTGCAGTATTTACAAACACCACCTTTAATTTTTGGCAAACAGAAGTGATTCAAGATCTTGAGATAAGTCTTATTTATCCCTAAATGATCAGCCAAAGGAGTTTCATGGGCCAGACTAAGAATTTCCTGTCTGTATGATTTTGGAACTACAATTTGATAGTTCACTGACCACTCGTCACCAGCAGGTACATCGGGAGGTCTCCATTCTCTCAAACGAATCCCATTTTTAATGAAATAACAGACAGGTACTTCAGTGGCTTCAGTTTCACTAATGGCCCTTTAAAACAAACAGGAGATCTCAGGAACTTTTTCCTGTTCGACGACAAGTGATTGTCGTTTATCACCCTGATTAGAATAAAGAGAATGAGTAGTTAAAAGAGGATCACTGCGATCAATACCCTTTGATTGATCCAAACAAGGAGTGAAAGTGACCTCATCAAAAGCCTGACCAATACATGTGTCAGCTAAAGAATACTTTCTTGATCAACATCATTCTCAAGAGCTTCTTTGCCATAGCTCAAGTAACTGCACAAGCTGGGTATAAATCAGGGAATTCCTTTTCAATAGGATCGACTTTCTGATCCAAAGAAGGCTTGTCAGTTACAAGTGGATTAACCACAACCTTATCTCCAGCTAGGCCATTGCCTAGTAATACATGATGCCCTCAATGGGTAAAGAACTGTTCCGACTGTCACGGGTCTTGAGACTAAGTCTGTTGACATATTTACAGAATGGAGAGGAACATTAACAAAGCCGCACTCTACTCCCTGAATAAGAACACCCTCATTAGAAGAAGACTTCTCATAAAAAGGCAAAGTACCTGATAATAAAAGACTGAGAAGCTCCCGTGTCCCTTAAAATTTTAATAGGGATAGGATTGGCTGAATCACCCAAGAGTGATATAGAACTTTTCGATATGAATGGTTCATAATTCTCCATAATAAAATCAGACTGGGGTTTATTAGACCCCACAAATGTACTGCTTTCAATACATGACCGTGACCTTGACCTCTTAGAAATAAGAGCACTTGGGATAGGTCTATCTTGATACTGATGCTTATATTTCAATTTGAAGCAATCAGAAATAACGTGTCCTTTCTTCTTGCAATAGGTACACGTAGGAAGAGATAATGATTTCTGATGAAGCTTATCAGAAGCTTGATTTCTAAAAGTTGTGCCAGACTGAAATTTAGAAAGGCTAGTATTAGGCTGAAATACTTTTTTTTTACCAGACGAGGGCTGAGTGGAAGACTTACTTACAAAAGAAACTTTATGAGCTAAGGAATACTCGTCAGCAGTACGAGCAGCATTTTCCAAGGTTTCTACGTTATGCTCATCAAGGTAAGTCTTAATGTCGCTTTGGACACAGTTTTTGAACTCTTCAAGTAATACAAGTTGTCTGAGATTTTTGTAATCTTAATCAACTTTTTTGGCTAAGCACCACCTATCAAATAACGGCTCTTTTTATCTTGTAAATTCGACATGAGTTTGCCCAGCTTTCTTTTAATAGTTCCTGAATTTTTGCCGATAAGCCTCGGGGACTAACTCATAACCCTTTAAAATGCATTCCTTAACCAGATCATAATCAGCACTTTGCTGTAGTGACAGTGAATTTTAAATGCCACGAGCTTTACCAGTAAGTACACATTATAATAATAGAGTCCTATGCTCCCTTGGCCATTTTAAGTTTTCATCAATTTGTTCAACATGAGGAAAATATTTATCTACTTCTTTTTCTCTAAAAGGGGGCACTAACCTAATATTCTTAGTAACATCAAAACTTGAATTCGTATGTAAAGTGGGGATTTGATTTTCACTTGCCAGCTCTAATTCTCTTAATCTAAATTGATATTCCCTTTGATATATCCTGAGTGGTCCTACGTCTGATCTATCAAACAGAATAACTATTGTTTTGTTATTTTGTGCATTTAAGAGCATTTCTCCAAAGGAAAACTGCCACATGAATCAGTATATATGATTCGTGAAGCCTGAGAAATGGAGTTTGAAATATGAATGTTTATAGCTTAATTAGAATACTTTATAAAATGAAAATAACCTGAACATAGTATGCACATAAGTCTGCATATGATAGATATAAGTTATAATCCTATTATTTTACTTCACTCATATCTTCTGTCCTAGCATTATATCTTCTTAAGATAATAAAATATATTTGGTTGGAAATTTAATTTTAATTCAGTTTAATCCATGAAAACATTGGAAAAAAATTGGCATCACATAATGTTTTATTGTTTAATAGACAAAGACAATATTCTCAGACTATTATTAATGGAAGTAAAATGGCTGCAGTGTTGCCTTTGTCAGGTTTAACGGGATATGCTGAATGTCTACTGAAAAAAAACCAAAAAAAACCAAACATTACTATTGGGGTCAGAAACATTAATTAAAGGTAATGCAACATAATTATTTCAAATTAAGTAGAGCATTTTGTAAACAGTATACTTTCGCATTTCATGTTTAGATATATGGCCTCAAACAAATCTTAGTTTCCTGAATTTCACTTTAAAAAAAAATATTATTGTCCATTTGGTCCCATGCAGATGGATCTTAATACGTTTCTACTCACAATAACTCACTCGTCTTAGTGCATGAAATCCAGAAAGTGTCATTAAGTGGCTGATTCAGGGGTAGTAATAATAAAGCGTTAGAATAACTTACAGTTAGGTGAAACTTTACATATCGTAGTGTTCATTGCAGAGCTGACATTTTAAATAATCTATCCAATTTTGTAAACATTAAAGTCTAATGTCAAGATAGCTTGTAACATTACAAAATAAGTCACGTCTATCAAACTTGGTATTATTTCATCCGAATATATTCCTAATTGTGGTCATCTTCTGATATGAGGCCTGACAGTATTTATAATGGTGCATGTGATCAGTATAAATTGTGAGTTCTGAAAAAGCTCCAGATGTTCCGCGCGCATGTTAAAATACACAACTTGATATGTGTAGGACAATACTCGAATTATTCACACAGTCGAGAGTACAATGATCTAGTCTTTGTCACCAAGCCGTTTGACGCACACCAATGGAAAACCTTACAGTGGTGGGCATGCAATACTTAAATATTTCATTCCAGGCCACGTTTAGCTAAAAATGCATTCAATATCTCAGAAGTATTTCCCAAGCTTCATTAACCAAGATGTTACAGGGTTGTACGTGTATGGAAAAGTTGGAGACGATAAGGGCATGTCTGGAATAGGGCAGTGCTTATCTGCAATAGCATCTCCAATGATATATTAGCAAAATTGGTACTGATTCAAAATGAGATTCCCAGTCAGTAACAGTTTAAATTTTTAAGCAATCCCATATTATCATAATTAAATGTTATATTTGTCTGAAAGGTTAAAAAATTAAAAAAAGAGGTATCCTGGTACCTACTGTCCAAACATTTTGACAATTTCATGTTTCGTCAGATGTAGACAAAGGGAAGCAATATATATATATATATATATATATATATATATATATATATATATATATATATATATATATAATCGAATGTTCTATGCAATTAAAGCAGAATTCTGAGATTTTATGTTATTTAATAACATGAAGTGTCAGAACTGTACAAACAGACCACTCAGGAACTATTTAAAACTAATCTTTGTAGATAAGTTTCATTCTCAAACGTATTCATGTATCCTTGTTATGAGCTCATGTTGAATTGATCGGGTTTTTATTTTTTTTTTTTTTTTTTTTTTTTTTTTTTTGCTTCATTAACCCTTAATATTGTATTTAAGCCCCCGTTATGTAATTAAAGGTTTTATGTATACCGCAATTGTCACAGTGTCCAGTTTTCTCTAAAAAAAAGGAAAACATTCTTCGAGGTACGTACATTGCAAGTTGGGGCCAATACCTCAAGTAGTAGACTCCAACAACCTCAGTATCATTGACAAATCGTTATCTAGCAGTTGGTAATTTGAACGACCTCGAAATAATTCTACATATGCCAACATTCACAACAATATATTATATGATCTGCTGTAATCCATCTACTGCCTATTCCAATTGTAAATCACGTTTTCTAGCGCAACACTATTCCATAATTAGCAGAGAGACATAAAAAGATGCTTTGTACATTTGTGGTCTAAGAATTTTTTCTCTGCTGCCAATTAGAGAAAGGACGTTTTTATGTAAACCATAAAATATATCATGAAAGAGATGTCAATACTTCCAATCGTAATGCATGTGGGAAAACATCTGAAACATTTACAGATGATTGAACAAGGTGCTGACCTTCCTATACCAGAGAGCAAGATGTCTACTCCTGAATCAAAAGTCTCTGCCGTTCATTCACCAACTTTCAGCAAAGAGTTATTTGCCAGTACAGTTATATGTAAATAGCTACAATGTAGGTCTCTTTACAAAATAATAGGTTAAGCTAAATTCTGGTTGTTCATTATGAAAAGAATTAGTTTAGAGAAGTCACATGTCTCGTGTATAACGTTAAAGAGTATCATTTTAAGCACTTGATACATCACTTGCCTGATGTTTATTCTTCTTCCGTTAGCTTTATACTTTTCTCATTTACCTTCCAGCATAAATATACAGGTACGACATTTAAGATGAATTTTATGTTTTCCTTTCGCTTAAATTGACCCCAAATAAAAAGTAATAAACCACAAACCATTTGTATCACTTCCGTTTAGTTTCATTGCTACACTTCCTTTAGAATGAAAATCACAATTGTGTCAACCGAACCTACTATTGCAATCGCATCGTTAACAATAAAATCAATATCATTCGCTTGAACGCACTGTTAATCCCATATTCCATGTTACTCACACATCAGACAGACACAGAAACCCAGCCAGTTCTCTATTTTATTTTCCTCTATATACGACAATATCTCTCTCTCTCTCTCTCTCTCTCTCTCTCTCTCTCTCTCTCTCTCTCTCTCTCTCTCTCTCTCTCTCTCTCCGGTGGATTAGTGGTTAGATCATCCGCCTCGGATGCGGGAAGTCACAGGTTAGGTTCGAACCCCGGCCGAGTCATACCAAAAACTTATAAAAATGGTGCTAACAGCTGCCTTGCTAGGCGCTCAGCTTTAAGAAGTTAGTGTTAGGACTGGTTGACCTGGTGTGAGTATAACGTGACTGGGTATGACATCATACTACATGTCTGCGGCATGATGCCTCAGTGCTAGACATCACTATAAACTGCCATACTGCCACACATCGTAGTGATCTGACTGAAAAATTAAAGCTACGTTAAAAATCCTAATCTCTCTCTCTCTCTCTCTCTCTCTCTCTCTTGCAAATACGCACTATTAAAAGATGGAAGATATGTGTACAGAATTAGATATCTGTATAGACTTAGACGGGTTGTCTTTAATTTTTTTTTTTTTTTTTACTATTGTAATATTATCCTCGATACAACAAAAGGGATTGTCCTTTGACAACGGTGTTCATTAAAACAAAAAGACAGGTGAGTTAGTTAAGTAACGGTTTAGAGTTGAAACGTCTGTAAATCTTATACCAGTACTGCACATCGGCAATTGTTTATTGAATGCGAATCTAATAATAATATTAATTAGGTTAAACCACTTAAGGATGTTATTAATAGATTTGGGTTTAGTAAAGTATTTCTTGCTTCTTTAAATTTATCCAAGCTTATTCTAATTGTTGAACAAAGTGTAAAAGACGACTTTTGAACAGAAATGAATGATAAATTGCACAGTTCGGACAAACTGTCTCTCTCTCTATATATATACGTGTCTTTTTTCATCAGGCCAATGGACCATTCTTCCCAGCAATCCTTGTTTGTGTATTGTGTAAGTACATTCGTTTGCTGCCTTACTGATATTAACATATGCAACACGTGACTTCCATGGTCATAGTATAAATTCGCAATGTGCTCTTCTTTAATAGTCATTTATTTTCTAAGTAAGTGATAACTTATATATTCGTTCTTTTCCTTTTTTGTTCTGTTTGTTTTGCTTTGTTTTCTAGTTTGTTTCTTGTTTGGGGGTTTTTTGTTGGGCATTTGCTAGAGGGGTTGGGAGCGGGTTGTAAAATGATAGACATATTCTTTAACTCTAATAGAAAAGATGAATATATCTATTAAACAAAAAAATGTTTCTTCGTTTGCATGAGGCTATACAGGTACGGTGTATTTCTTCAGAATGGAAGCAGTAATAAGTGCTTTTGATCAGTAACAGATGGAATACATTAGTTTATCAGATAGCCCGAGGAATCATGAAATAAATGCAAAACTTTGAAACAATTTTGAAAATTTGAGATAAGTATTACTCAGCACAGTAAGATTAATTGAAACGAGAAAAAGTGGACCTTAATTAATACGAACACCATTAGTTACCATCCAGGAATGACTGTTAAAGTGTTTTTAAGAGAATAAACGTTTACCAGACAAGTTCGAGGCTAAAAATGTTATTGACAGTGATAGTAAAAATATAATTTAAATTCAAATATCTTCGGCTGAACAAAAAGAGCAAGATAAAATATTTTGTTTTCCACTGTCAAAACTTGCAAAACTGAAGAATTGAAACATTCTGGAATAATCTAACATTGTTGAAGTGTTCATGACCAGTTTCGTTCTTAAGCGAACATTCTTAAGGTGTTGAATATGTTAAGGTATTGAATATGTCCGCCAAGAACTAAAGTGAAAGCACATTGGTATAATAATTGTTTTATAATATAACCAAAATAGACTATATTTACAGATGTTAGAGTTTCAGTTGTTTTACTTTCCGAAGATTTGTTGTTACTCATTTTCTGGTGATGTATTTTGTGTTCAGTAACTATAGTCGGTAAAGTCATTAGTGTAACTGCTTTACCAAGAACTGTAGAGAATCTATGATCGCTCTGATTAAACGGTCTTTGATCACGCTTATATTTCTAGACGCTGCTGAATAGCGTTTCCGCTATAACAATTATTCAGTATGGTATTATATTATGCAGCCTATTGTTATGTATATTTAATCTGCATTGCTTGGTTGTTTTTTATTTATTATATGTTGTGGGTTATGCAAAATTGTATCCTGTAGCTGACCTGTTACAAAATCACGTTCATTGTGTACCTGACCGAAATCATTATTTTTTATTCTGTAAACAACTGATAAATAGCTAATATTTTCACTATGAGTGTTGGTTTAATATTAGGATTATTATTAATAGAAGTGAACATATTTATCTTGGTCTGAATCAAGGATATTGTGTTTGCTACATTCTACATTATCATTTTAGTAACAGATTTTATATTGTAAACATTTAGAATCTTCTAGACTGAAATTTACATTAGGTAATAGGTTTTTTTAATTTAAGAAAATGAACTATTTATGATATAAACCAACAATGCAAATCCGATACGTTATACGTAGCCTGAAGTTGGCAGCCCCCATTGTGATGATGAGCAGCTCTGATGTGGTTCACGGTTCATGTGCAACTTTTGAAAGTGCCTGTTAAAAGTTGTTCAGGGGAAGCTGGCAGATTTATTGAAACAAAGACAGGTAGTTGAGATTTTCATCTCTCATAAATGAAAAATTATTTACATTTGCAGGATGCTATGTAGACTTCTTTAACTTTATACCATCGCAATGGAAAGAAAATTATATTGTTTCAATTATTTAAAATTAAAACTTCCTTTTGTAACTAGATCTTGTATTGTGATGATATAGGTGATCCGATGTTTGACATGCGTGAATATAATGAGCATGGCATTGAATTTCATTGCTTCTCCAAATTTCAATTTTTTTCAAAGTAGAGAGGAAAATATTCCTTTCTCTTTCACTAACAGCACAGACAAAGTGTCGAAATATTTACTAAGCTGGTATATTAAACTTCTTAACATTTTATCAAACGTTTAGATGTTTTCCTCTCTTCAATACTTAAAACGCTCCCAAATATTTTGTTACCACTGTTTTTTTCTTTGAACCTATCAATAGACTGAATGCTGTTCGATAGTGAAAATAAAGTTTTATTAAAATATATGCAGCTGCATGTGCAGTACACGGGACACCTGCAGATATGTGTAGGAAAAACAATATAGGTAAATGATTGATATATAGGTAAACGGCAGTGGATATAAATGTCTAGAAGGAGAATGATTTCTGCTGGTATGCAAATATCTTATTTTAAAATCCAGGCACTTGCAGGACACTCTCCGGCTGATATCACAACCGACTTAAATAAAATTTGCAGATGTAATTCATTGCGATATTCAACAATCTTGAAGTGGTTTCGTCGTTTTAGAGATGGTCAAAAGTTCATGGAAGATGGCCCATCTTGCCAAAGACCGTTGTCTGCAATTTGTGAGTGATAAGTGACTGATGTGAAAGAAGCAACTGATGACGATGCTCAATACTCATTGAAAGATCTTTCCATTATCACGGGCATTAATTCGTCAGTTGTTTTCACTATACTGAAAATCAGATGAAGCTCAAAAGGTGTTTGCAAAAACATTTATTGACGGCTGATCAAAAACAAACTCGGATTGAAATCACCGAACAACTGCTCACCATGTATGAAAAGAGTTACCAAAGACGTTTGAAAAATATGATTATCACGGGTGATGAAGCATAGATCAAACTTTTTGAACTCGACTCAAGAGAAAACAATAAAGTCTGGAGCTAAGAAAATGAGTTAGAGTAAAAATCGCGTGACATAGTCTGATTGTAAAGAGAGGATTATACTCATGTTTTGTATGTAAATGGCTCCGTCCTCCAGGTATATGTACCTGACTCAACCATCGTCACTGGACACTACCGAACAATCCGGATGGTCATGGTGCGTAGAGTATTCATCTACTCCTTAAGCACAGGCGCATTAATGTGCCGTGGTAACAGATTTCCTGAAGGAGCACATCATCCAAAGTTTGCTTCAGCCAACATACGGCCCCGATTTATCACCAAGTGAGTTCAGGCTGTATCAAAGATCTGTAGAACTGACATATATTCGTATCAGGTCTCTAGTGGCATGTGTTGATTCTTTATCTACAGTATGATGTCAAATTTTCTGGTCATTTTTAACTCCTAAGACGACTATGTGCCAGAAGATATTTTGGAATAGCAAACTAATAGTTGAATGGGGCTCTCTGGGGTTATACAGAATCAACTTTACGCTGCAGGTTTACATTAGAAGGCACCTTGAGGTCATAAGTGAAATCCAGTGTTAGAATTGTCCATAGATTTAACATGAGGTGGCAGTCTTTAATTAAAAGTCTTTCTTGGCTCATACGGGAAAATCCGTTTTATGTTTGTCATGGTGATGGTATAACAGAGCCAAAGTTTACAGAACAAAACTAGAAATCCTATGTTAAAATTGTTTATGGGTAGAAATGAAGATGGTATTATGGGGTTTGAATGTTTATAGGGTCGAAACTGTTGATGGAGTCATAAATTCTACAGCGTTAAAACGGGAATGGTAATGTTAAAATGTTTATCTACAGTTCAACACACTATATATATTATTCAACAAGCTGTGTGTGATGACCAAGATCCCGTCATTGACAAGTTAACACCCAACATACACCATCAAATAAGCCCTGCAAAGTGACCACTACTACGTTCATCACTCACCAACGCACCAAACTGTACCATCAAGCATGCCAGATGACGGGACATTGGTTACTACAAACAGCGTGTTGAATTGTATACATGGGGTGTTGGATCGTAGGTGACGGAATATTGGCCACTACACAGGGAGTGTTGGATTGTATATGAGGTTTGTTGGATTGTAGATGATGGGTTATTGGTCACTACGCACGGCGTGCTGATTGTACAGTATGGATGATGGACAGTTAATGACTGCGTATTGGTCACTACACATGGAGGGCTGATGGTATAGTATGAGGTGTTGGATATATCGGCCACTGCCCACGGTATGTTGGATAGTATATGTTAATGTGTTGTATTGTAGATAAAGAATTTTACATTACCATTCGAATTCGACCCTATAAAAGTTTTAACCTCATAAACACCTTCGACCCAGTAAACATTTTGGCGACATTTTGACCCCATAATACGATCCTCATGTAAAACCCATGGACAAATGTAAAAAAGAATTTCCAGTATGATCAAACCATGTGTCCAAATGGAAACCTATGGCGTAATGCTAATTCACAAATGATCCAAGAGAACCCCATACAACTATCTGCTCCCAAGATATCGAATGCAGCTAGTTACGGAACAAGATATTCAATCCACAGTTTCCTCGTATTTATTATTGACCTTTAAAATATATGCGTATATAATATACTGTTGCAACAATATGGTCACAGACTAAGTATCGGAAAGAAGCACAACCAATAAGTTTGCAAAACTTATTTAAGTTATAAAAAAAATGTAAGAGGAACTTACAGCATTATGAACTGAATCCAAAATAATCCTAAAACTTTTTATTCAAGTCCAAAAGAATCGAATGTTCCAAATAAATTTCAGCTCCTCGAATATACTGGTCTGCCAATAGTCCTGATGTACCAAAATGGCATTGTCCAGGACTCTTTTGCATAATGAACAATAGTCCAAGAATAATATTTTAGTCCAATAAGCACTTTGTAGTTCCAATTAATAATATAAATAAATGTTTCCTCACAAATAATATCTAAACACAACATTAAATACCTCTGAAGACTGGTATTACAACTAGAACATAAGAAATAATACTGACCAAAGTGTCTAGCTCTATGTATTTATATACTGCATAAGATGAAAACGCATTTTGCTACTACTCGCCACGTGACACTTTGCAAATATCATACATCATAAAAGAACCCAACTGACCTATCCCATCCAATGGAAAATAACTTAATTCTTCTAAGAACCCACCTGACTTCATCAACCAATGAGACATTACCCCTAACTTGTCAAAAGGTTTATTATTAATATTATTATTAATAATAATGATTGTAAACACCTACGTTAACAAATAATTATTGATCCTACGCTATCTACACTTTTAATGTCCTAAAGAATTGTATTACCCGTGTACAAAAATTAACTGTCTAATAACTTGTTTATAGATGATATTACAATTTACAGTCATCAACAAAAATTAAACATAATATAGGCACAATCATATACCAAGAGTTACAAAAATATGACATACATAACAATACAACATTAATAATTATGAATCTTCTGGATATTTATTTCCAGCTTCATGCACTTTAACTTGTTTATTTTTGTTTGTTGTTTGTTCGAGCGAGAACTATGGTGTTACTGCGTTTATTTTTTTTTTTCTTTTCCTTTCTTCTTTATATTTCGAAAGGAATGGGTTGCCCTCACAACTTATATACAAGGATCCGCATATAAAAAAAAAAACTTTATATTTTCAACATTTAAACCATGTAAATACTTGTAACCTAATTTTGCAAGTTTAAACTGGATGAAACTGGAGTGTTATAGTGTAAGCTGCTCATGGTTAAGCTATACCAAGAAATGTTTCTTTTAAATGGACATCTGAAAATTGCATTAAATGGTACAAGTGAAACAAATCCTGAATTTATAAGAAGAACAAAGTTATTTCAAGAAAATATTATTCATCAAGCTTTGATGTGATGCACAGTGATAAAAGTGTAAGTGATGAATGCTGTGTGCATACACATAGACCACAAAAAAACTAACTTGTTTTTAAAGTCATAATCATATATTTTCTGACCAGGAAGACAATATTCGGTTGTGTTGGCTTTTCTATCGAATGCATTGATTCTTACAAATAAAACACCCGTAAGTTTCAATTGCACGAATATTTTTGCTGAGCTTGACTAAGCCCTTTTAAAGAGATTTATGGTTACTTTTGGTATAGAGACTCAAAGAATGTTGGTGTTAAAAATGATACGACAGTCTGGTTTCATCGTCCAGATATAATTATGACTTTCAAATAAGATGCTAATATTCAGTATTGAAAAATATCACGCATGTTGTTTACTGGCTAATTTTATTCACGCTCTTTGGAATTAATATAATTTGTAATCATCCTTTGATGACACAGAGTGGAGATAACTTAATATTAAAAAAGGACGTGTTCCTACTGTATTTATTGCGTTTCAGTCGTCCTTAAATAATATATATTAGGACGTTCGTTCGACGGCATGTATGCGTTCTAAAGGGTCGAATGAATACGCTTTATGACATGCGCTTGATGACATTTATAGTGTTTTCTAAGTCTAGAATGAGTATGATTTTTGTACGCGGGGTTGATGGCAATTAAGAGAATCGCAGATGAATTCTATGAAGAACTTGAACTAGACTGCATTTATAAGAGGTTTTTCTAATAACCCACTGCTTAGTTTAGGGAACGCGTTTTGGACACGTGCTTTTAACCTTTGCGATCAAGAATCTTTTTGCTATCCCCTGCAGGAACTGTGTCAATATTGTTGTGTTTTATATTGTTATATTTATTTGTATTAGCAAGCATTCAAATGCGTATTTGTTTTGTTGGTTGTAAAGTATTTCAACTTTTTATCTTTCAATGTTCTATTATATCTTTCAGCTACAGCAGCATTATATTCGTTCCAAGTATGATACATTTCTATATTGTTATCATGTAATTTTACTTTTTACAAAAGTTTTCTTTATTAAAATTCATTACTCTGGTCGACCTATACTTTCTTAGGCATTCTCACATTTATGATTGTTTTAAAGCATTCTTTATACCATTTCCATTTTTATTGTGCATTGGCATGCTATACGTGCATTTGCTAGTTGTGTCAATAATTTTTATCCGCTATTTATATCCTTTGTTCCATATGCTAAATATTTTCATATAGTCTTGGTTCTGCCAACCATATAGAACCTATTTTATAAGCTATAATGAAACTTTGAGGAACCTTCATGATTATTGATTTATGTAACTCCTTAAATGGTCGCGTTGTCAATTTTTATTCCCTCATAATCCGTTTTTGGTTCTTAGTTGTTTTCTTCGAGACCAAATTTGTGTTGGGTTCTTGTTACTATTTTGACGACCGTCCTGGCGAATTTCTCCGCAATATTTATCCAGCACTGGTTAAATTCAGACAGTACGGTTTGCTTTTATACGCATTTTTGTCATAACAATAACCATGGATAGCAGATATACTATCAAACTTTTGAAAATATTCTCCTTCTGGATAATGATATCCTCCAGGCAGCGTAGGGAATTGTTTGGCAACAATGGCAAGATTGCCTTATGTATATCCAGTTTATCGTCTTAATAGGGTCTCAGAAATCTTCTTGTTCTAGTATTACATATTATAGAATTGCTTTTCATAATATTCGAATATTCGTACCATTTTTGTATCAGTTTCTCTTTTACAAGGGAAAAAAGATCTCATACTTATAAAATTACACGTCATAGCTTCTTGCATATAGTTGGATCAATATTTCATTAAATTTTGAGTTCCTTAATTTAAGTAATATATTTATTGTTTGCACACTTTTATATTGGTCTTTTATATATATATATATATA